>JBCEWC010011156.1:0-16963 GCA_038996855.1 Solanum aculeatissimum
ATCAAACCCTAATCCCTTTTCATCCATTCTAACACTCCTCAATTCTCTCCAAAAGTCTCTCAATTCTCTTGACCTCCTTTGATGAAAGCTTGATGAAATTTGGGGAAAATCATTTTTGTTTTGATATCATTCAATTTTGTTGATTAATCTCAAAGTATGTGGGTTTGATTCATGGTTTATCTTTCATCCTTGAAGACTCTAAGAACCCTCCTCTTCAATTTATCAATTTAAGTTTTCTTTAATTATGGGCTCTTTAATTCTTGATATATTTCATTGCATTGAGTTGCGAGCTATAGAAATTAGGTGATATAATGATAATTTATGTTTGAATTTTATCAATTCCATGGAAAGTCTTGATGGATAAATATGCATGTCCCTTTAATGGTTTAATATGCATGGGTATATTTTATTATGTTTTGAATCGGGATTTTATCATGAATTGGGTTGAATTACCTATTGAATTTTGACTTTTAGGTTTGAATCTCCATTACCCATGCACTTGATTTCTCATTCATGGCATATGCATTGAAGAATGGTTGTGATGAAACTCTCTTTAACGGCATGGCTCTCTTGTTATGATATGATATGTTAAGGCTTGTGATCACATAGTCTCTTGTTATGGCTCTTTGAGCATTATGGGTGTTTGCACCACTTTGTTATGTTATGAAGGCTTAATATGATAATCTATGTAGATGCGATACTCCTATTGCTTTGATATGGAAATAATTATGGTGATTCTTGTTGGCTTTTTAACCTAAGTATGGACATGGATTTGATAATATTTTTGTTTGGCTAATAATGCATGGTTTTGAAAAGAATCTCAACTCTCCATTTTGAAAAGCTTTCATGGATATATATATATATATATGTATTCTCGTGGGATGAGGGTTAGTACTAAGGGATTAGATTTTGGGTGGACTAGCTCCAAGGGTCCATACTCCTTTTCGTCAAACCATGCTCCCACATGGAATATCTCCCTAGATTGGGATTGACTTGTTATGTATTCCCTTGTTGAAGGGTTGACTAGGGATCTACCTGGCATGTATTTTGTATCCCAGTAGTAGCTAGCTCGGTTCTCTTCCGGTGTCAGTTGAGGCAACATCCTCGCTATGATATGATCTTAGGTTGCACTTTATGCATCATGGCATAACATGTTGTTATAATATATTCCTCTTGGATACGTGCATTCATTTCGTATCACTTGTCCCCTTTTCATCTCATTTTGTCATACTATATTGTCATATGCATTGCATGCCTGAATACATAGTACATATTTTTGTGCTAACCCATACTTTCATCGACAAGTTCTAACCATGTAGGGACAGGTGACGACTTCTATATTTAGGCGGACAATGAGTGACATCCTTGGAGTTATTATCCTGTGGTGAGCCCTTTTGTTCAAGGGCAATAACTACCTTCTATCTTCCTTGTGTTTGTTTATTTTCTTGTTTCATGTATTGAGGGTGAGCCCCAAACTATGTCGATGGCCCACTCTTTCTTATGTAGACGATATGTTGGACACACTAAACTCTTACACGTTGTATTATGATTTATTGGGATATTATGACCATTGGGATTTGTATATGGAAATAATGTTCCGTTTATGCTTATGATTATTCTTATGGGCTTGTGAATTTTAGGAATGTTCTTATGTGGAAAGTCCCCTAAC
Source organism: Solanum aculeatissimum (assembly GCA_038996855.1). Lineage (NCBI taxonomy): Eukaryota > Viridiplantae > Streptophyta > Magnoliopsida > Solanales > Solanaceae > Solanum > Solanum aculeatissimum. Next base: position 1,670 of record JBCEWC010011156.1, read on the forward strand.
CCGGTATGCTCCCATAGCTTGAGTACTACTTACCCGCCTTTAGAAATACTTGTTATGTGCTATGTGATTCATGCTCATCCCATTCCCGGAAACATACCCATAGCTTGAGTCTAAAGCCCCGTTTCCCCTAGAATTATGTCTTATGTGTTTACTTTTCCGCGCTTCCGAACTGATGATATGTGTAATGATGCTATGACGGCTTGATCTAAGACTTTAGGGTTCTCCTTCACCATGTCACATCTAAGCCACACTTCCGGGTTATGACAGTACATATATCAACATCAAGAAAGAAATAATTAATTTGTAATTTAATTAGATTTATTGCCCCTTTTAGCCTTTCTAAGGTCTCCTAACACCCCTAAATCAAACCCTAATCCCTTTTCATCCATTCACTAATCTTTCCAAATATTCCCCCATGCTTGTAGCGGATCCTCGTGCAAGAATGCATATGTTTATTTCAGGTGTTTCGGATTTGGTGGTAAAGGAATGTCGAACCGCTATGCTCATCCGTGACATGGACATCTCTAGGCTCATGACTTATGCCGAGCAAATCAAGGATGAAAAGCTTAAGGAAAGGAGGATGAGTGAATCTAAGAAGGCTTGGTTTGATGGTGGGTTCTCTAACTCCAAGACTGGTGGTGGTTTTGGCCGATTCCATGAAGGTCAAGGTTCAAATATGAGGGTTGCTAATCCACGAGTGCCTCCTATTATGGCACAAGTTGGGGGTGGTTCCCTAATTTCTCTTTGTTGTTAATGTGGAAAGCATCATATGGGTGATTGTAGGAGAGCTTTGGGTGCTTTCATTGGATGTGGGGGTTTCGACCACAAGATTTTCGACTGTCCAAGGGGTGCAAAGAAAGATCAAGTGGCTCCCGGTGGTAAAGGGACGCGCGAAATCTCCAGTTGGTGGTACTCCCAGGAACAACATATTTTATGCTTCTCACGCCCGACAAGAGGTGGAAGAACCTCCGAACGTCGCGACTGGTATATTAAAAGTATTTTATTTTGATGCTTATGCTTTACTTGATCCAGGTGCAAATTTATTTTTTTTTACTCCTCCTTTGGCTGATAAACTTGGTTTGAGTACTGAAACTCTAAGGGAAACTTATTCGGAGAATACTCCTGTGGATGAGTCTATTATTGCCCAGAAAATGTATTATGGTTGTCCCGTCTCTGTGTTGCATAAAGTGTTCCCCGGTGACCATGTAGAACTTGAAATGTATGATATTGATATTATTCTAGGAATTGATTGGTTGTATACCTCTGTTGATTATAGGACTAGGCAAGTTAAATTTTAGGTTCCGAATAAACCCTTGTTGGAATGGAAGGGTAGTGATTCTATAGTTAAGGGTCGGTTTATTTCCTATCTCAAGTCCGAGAAGATGATTTGTAAGGGGTGCATTTATCACATTATGTGGGTTAGAGATGTGGAGGGTGAGTCCCATAAACTTGAATTGGTTCATGTGGTTAATGAGTTTTTTGATATGTTTCTCGAGGACTTGCCCGTTATTCCTCCTAATATAGAAGTATATTTTGGCATAGATCTCTTTCCGGATACACAACCTATTTCTATTCCTCCTTATCGTATTGCTCAAGTGGAGTTAAAGGAATTGAAAGATCAGTTAAAATATTTGTTAGAAAAGGGTTATATTAGGTCGTGCATTTCACCTTGGGGTGCTCCCGTGTTATTTGTGAGAAAGAAGGATAGGTCACTCCAAATATGAATCAATTATCGACAATTGAACAAGGTGACCGCTATGAATAAGTACCCGTTGCTCAGAATTGATGATTTGTTCGACCAACTTCAAGGAGCTACTTAGTTTTCCAAAATAAATCTTCGTTCGAGTTATCACCAATTGAAGGAGAGAGAGTGTGACATCACAAAGACAGCCTTCCGGACCCATTATGGTCACTTTGAGTTTGTGGTGATGTTGTTTGGGTTGACTAATGCTCTGGTGGTGTTTATGGATCTTATGAATCAGGTGTTCAAGTCGTTCCTTGATAATTTTTTGTTAGTCTTCATTGATGATATCTTGATTTACTCCCGTAGTGATCAAGAGCATATGAGTCACTTGAGGTTGGTGCTTCAAACGTTGAAGGAAAAGCAATTGTATGCCAAGTTTAGCAAGTGTGAGTTTTTGTTTGGAGAAGTTGTTTTTCTTGGTCATATGGTGTATGGTGATGGCATTAAGGTTGATATTCAGAAAACTGAAGCAGTGAAGTATTGGCCTAGACCATTGACTCCTTTAGATATTTGAAGTTTCCTTGGTTTAGCCAGCTATTATAAAGGATTTATTGAAGGTTTTTCCTCTGTAGCATCTCTATTGACCAAGTTGACTCAGAAAAAGGCCATGTTTATGTGATCAAGTGAATGTGAGAAAATTTTACAAACTTTGAAGGACCGACTTACATTGGCTCTGATCTTGACTTGTCCTAATGGGTTAGATGGGTTTTGGGTATATTTTGATGCATCGCGTATTGGTTTGGGTTGTGTGCTTATGAAATATGGTAAGGTGATAGCTTATGCATCCCGATAATTGAAGGTGAATGAACAAAATTATCCAACCCATGATCTTGAGTTTGCAGCGGTGGCATTTGCTTTGAAACTTTGGCGATTTTATTTGTATGGGGTTCATATGGATGTCTTCACCGATCACAAGAGTTTGCAATATTTGTTCACCCAAAGAGACCTTTATTTGAGGCAAATGAGATGGTTGGAACGTCTCAATTATTATGATATGAGTGTCCTTTATCACCCCGACAAAGTTAATGTGGTGGCGGATGCCCTTTGTATGCTCACTATGGGAAGTGTGACTCATGTGGAAGAGGGTAATTAGGAGATATTGAAAGATGTGCACCATTTGGCTAGGTTAGGTTTGAGGTTGACCTAATCCAACAATGGTGAAATTCATGTTCAAGGTGGATCCAAGTCCTCCTTAATAGTTGATGTTAAGACGAAAGAAGACCTAGATCCTTCCTTGGTAGAGTTGAAGAAGTTGGTTGTCGATGGAAAGATTAAGGTTTTCTCCCAAGGAGGAGATGGTGTGCTACGGTACCAAGACCGTTTATGTGTTCTGGATGTTGATGGCTTAAGAGAGATTATCATGAAAGAGGCTCATAATTCTCAATATTCTATTCATCTTGGATCTACCAAAATGCACCAATATTTGAGGGAGTTGTATTGGTGGCATGGTATGAAGAAGAATATAGCCAAGTTCATGTCGGAATGTCCTAATTTCAAACAAGTAAAAGTGAAACATCAAAGGACCGGTGGATTGACACAAGATATTGAAATTTCTACTTTGAAGTGGGAAGATGTGAAAATGGATTTTATGGTTGGGTTACCTCGTACACAGAGATAATTCGATTCTATATGGTTTGTAGTTCATAGGATGACTAAGTCGGCTCACTTCTTACCGGTTAAGACTACCTATAGTGCCGAGGAGTATGCTAAAGTGTATATTCTGGAGTTGGTAAGATTGCACGGTATACCAAGGTCTATTATATCGTATCATGGTACTCAATTTACTTCTTATTTTTGGAAGTCGTTTCAAAAGGGACTTGGTACTAAGGTCAAGTTGAGCACCGCATTTCATTCTCAAATCGATGGGTACACCAAAAGGATGATTCAAACCTTGGAGGACATATTGAGGGCTTGTGTATTGGAATTCAAAGGAAATTGGGATGATCATCTACCTCTCATTGAGTTTTATTATAACAATAACTTTCATGCTAGCCTTGGTATGGATCCATTTGAAGATTTATATGGTAGGAGATGTAGATCTCCGGTGGGGTGGTTTGAAGTAGGTGAGGCGGCCTTGTTAGGCCCAGATTGGATTGTTAAGGCCATTGAAAAGGTGAAGTTGATTAGGGAGAGATTGAAGATGTCTCAAAGTCGCCAAAAGTCTTATTCGGATGTTAGGAAGAGGGATCTCGAATTTATGTTGGTGATTGGGTGTATATGAAGGCATCTCCTATGAAAGGAATCATGCATTTTGGAAAAAGAGGCAAATTGAGCCCCCGGTACATCGGACCTTATGAGATTCATTTGGTATTCTATGTGGCTATGTTGAGGAAGTTGGTGGGTAATCCTAAGGCAATTACACCTTTACAGGGTTTGATAGTTGAGGAGAATTTTACCTATGAAGAGGTGCCGGTTGAGATCTTAGATAGGCAAGTGAAGCGGCTTCGCAATAAGTAGGTAGCTTCGGTCAAGGTGCTTTGGAGGAACCAAGACGTGGAGAGTACACCGTGGGAAGCGGAGTTGGACATGATGGAGCGATATGCCTATCTCTTCCAATCTACTCAAGCCTAAGGTACTAGGTTCTATCCTTTTATAGTCCTAATTCTTTAAATTCTCGAGTTTCATGACATTGCATGCATACATGAGAACGAAAATGATATTTCAACATGATTTTGAAAGACTTTTTAAATGATGCATGATCCCACGTGAGTTATGGTTAAAATGTCTCTTGTTTGATTATTGTCCTGAAGTCGTAGTTTTAGGTCATTCGAGGATGAATGTTCCCAAGGGGGAGATGATGTAAGGATCCAAACTTTTTTAAACATTATAATGGTTGGTCAAGGTTAGTGATGGATTCGTCATGGTTTAATTTTTGTAGCCATGGGTTGTACTTACGTGGCCGGATTCAAGGAAATTGTGTTTGGTGGAAGGTTATAAGGTCGTTTACGCAGCACTGCCTTTGAGAGGGAATATCATTTGGTACAAGAAGTACTATATGGCCTACTATATATCAAATTGAATCTCTTTGAGTTATCTTCGCAACGTGCTTTCTTTCACTCAATTTCGAGTTAGGATGTTAAAGTTACGACACTGGAAGTGAGACTACCCGTAATTAGAAGTATGCAGGAAAAGGGTTCCGGAATGGGGTCTAAGGGTGGGACCACAGACTGTTTGGTGGTCCACGGTCTGTGGTGGTGTTGGTGGGTTGGTACAGTGTTCCCCTAGGGTTTGGGGGCCAAGCCATCAAAAAGGTGTGGTCCCACTAACCACCTCACGGTCCGTGTGACCATTCATGGCCTCTGAAGGGTCCCCTGGGGTGATCCACAGATGTTGCCAAGGTTCGGGGTTGAAATCCAGACCTAGTGATGGTCCACAGACTAGTACATGGTCTGTGTGCATCTACACGGTCCATGAGGCCCCTCGTGTGTTGGTCCATAAAGTCCCCCGAGAGTTCAAGCAGAAGCCGAGACCAAGTGAGGTCTAGCGGATAGGCTCATGGTCCGTGAGCCTCTGGATAAAACCTACGGGTCCTCCGTGAGGCCCTATTTTCAATGGTCTAGTCCATTTCATTAATGGTTAATTCATAATTTAATTAGATCCTATGCCCCTTTTAGCCTTTCTAAGGTCTCCTAACACCCCTAAATCAAACCCTAATCCCTTTTAATCACTTCTAACACTCATCAATCCTCACAAAATTTCTCTTAATTCCCTTTACCTCCATTGATGAAAGCTTGAAGAAATTTAGGGAAAACCAACTTTCTTGCAAATTCATTCAATTTTCATGGCTAATCTCTAGGTATGTGGGATTGATTCATGGATTTCCTTTCATCCATAAAGACCCAAGAACCCTCTACTTTAAATTATGAATTTAAGTTTTCTTTAATTATGGGTTCTTTAAATTTTGAAGTATTTAAACGAATTGAGTTGTGGGCTGTAGAAATTAGATGATTAAATGATGATTTAAGTTTGAATTTTATGTAATGCGTGGAAATTCTTGATGATCAATGTGCATGTCCCTTTGATGATTTAAATTGCATGGGTAAGTTCATGATGCTTCTAATTGGGATTTTCTCATGAATTATTTTGAATTATCTATTGAATCGTTATTTAATGTTTGAATCCTCCATTACCATGCACATGATTCCTCATTCATGGCATAAGCATGGAAGAATGGTTATGATGAAGTTTTTGTTGAGGGTATGACCCTCATGTTATGATAAGATATGTTAAGACTTATGATCACATAGTCTCTAGATATGACTCATTGAGAAATATGGGTGCTTACACCAATATGAAATGATAAGTTATGACAAGTATGGAGCATCTCTTATGCATAAGGTTTGAGATGAAAGTGTATTTGACTTTTTAGCCCAATGAAGCATGATTATGAAAAGTATTTGGCTCTTTTTAAGTATGCATAAGAGTAATGAAAGTGAATTTGGCTTTTAAGCCCAAGTATGCATGATTTGATATTCAAGTGACAAGTTTCCATTTTAAAACATGTATATGTATATGTATTTTTATGGGATGATGACTTAGTACCGAGAAGGATTGGAGTAGCAAGTGGGCTATCCTTAAAGGTCCCATTCCTTTCTCGAAACTATGTGCCAACATAGGTTACTATCGAAATGAGAGGCCCGTAAGGTATGCTTTGATATGATATAAAATGATATGTTATGTAAATCTTTCCGAAATGATCGGGTCGTAAGGAAGGTAGCCATCAAACAAAAATGGGAGGCCTGTATGGTGTGGTATAGATTACCTTTGGCAAGTAATCTTCTCTGATCCGATGGGTAGCCTCATCGGGCAAGTTCATGTTGTAGCTCACATGAGTTTGGATGTTGGTTATGGTTCCATCCCCTCTATACTATAAGCAATATGGCATTTCATGCATCATGGTTATCATGGCATATTGATATACTATTCTTTCTTATATTCTTTTCTATGTATATGCCATTGTCATCTAGGTCGCTTATAGCTTCATGTGCATATACATTTTCATGCCCGCATAATTAGTGCTTTATTGTGCTAACCCATACTCTTTGTCTACATGTTTTAACTATGTAGGAACAGAAGGTGACTTTACTTCCCCGTTAGACGGCTAATCGAGATTTGAAGTGTTGCTTGTGTTGAGCCCTATGTTGCAAGGACAACATCCCATTTCTTCTACCTATGTCTTTACTTATGTTTCCTTACTTCATGACTTGAGGGTGAGCCCGGATTTGCCGCGGCCCCGTATCATTATATGTAGAGGCATTGTATGACATATCGACTCTTGAACATTATGTTATGTGGTATTTGTTATGATTGGCTACCTATGTTAAGTGATGATACCTTATGTTATGCTTTTGTTCCACTTATACTATTATGATGATGTATTGGCTTATGGATGTCCCCTAACCCGGTATGCCCCCATAGTTTGAGTGTTATTTACCCGCCCCTTAGAAGTACTTGTTATGTGTTATGTGATTCATGTTCATCATATTCTCTGCAACATCCACATAGCTTGAGTCCAAATCCCAGTTTCCCATAGAATTATGTGTTATGTGTTTACTTTTCCGCACTTCCGAACCGATTATATGAGTAATGATGCTATGATAGGTTGATCGAGGACTTTCGGGTTCTCCTTCACCATGTCACATCTAGGCCCCACTTCTGGGTCGTGACACATGCATACTCATTTAAATGTGTTACTTAAAAATAATAAGAATTCAGTCTAGAGTTGATGTAGAAAGGTAAAATCATTAATTTCTAATATTTAATTCATAAAAAATGTAATTCATGCAAACTTATACAGATATACGTTAGAATTTAAGAAAAACCTTATAGAAATACCCATGGAAGACTCAATTCATCAACAATTCCATAAATTAAGGGTTATGCGGCACATGGAAGAACAAAATCCATGTTTTAGTTACCTTTACATACCTGGAAGAAGAAACAATCAAATCTCACTTGATCCTCACGTTTGTACTTAAAACCCTCGCCTTCTTCTGGCCTTCGTTGCTCAGAAAAAATACCTAAGCATGAAGAATGGTGAAAAATAAGCTAGGGTTCTATTTTAGGACTTAAACTAAGTCCAAAACAGCCAAGGGCTGGATAAAATGTTTTATAGGAATGGACAAAATTGTCCTTATTAAAAACTGCCAACCCGACTTACAAGACCTCTTTTCAGTCCGTAAGTCATTCTACGGGCTGTAAATCCATCTCGTAAGTCAAGGGTGAATATATTTTTGTTAATGGAAGGTTCTACGGAACACCTCTATGGACCGTGGAACTTTCCACAATTCGTGGGACACTTTCATAAACCTTTTGGCATGTTTTTGAGGTTACTAGAACTTTTTACCAAACCTATTATCGACCAGTAAAAGGCTTTACGGTCCGTAGATGGATTCATGAAGTTTGGGGTTAAAATTTGGTTCTCTAGACCTTTCAACGAAATCTCACATTAAGGGATGTACATTAATCCACGACTCGTATGTGGTTTCGTGGAACTACTCTACTCTGCCAGTGTTTAGTAAAACGACCATAACGTTTTACTTCGAACTCCAAATGAGGTGAAACCAGTTGCGTTGGAAAGATAATTCAAATATATTTCATTTGATAGGTCATGGAAGACCTAATTATTTGTGTTCTAAGAGGTATGACCATTTAAATTCGACCATTGCATAATATGTCATTATAAACTCAATTTATAGGATGGGTTTGAACTCATCTAAGTGTTAGAAGTTTCTTACAACCCTAAAACACTTATCATATTTAAGAATGAATCTAAAAACATAGGTATATGTGAGGATAGAGTTATGTGGTGTCATAATTAGCAACTAGTTTATTTCAAAAATGTTACTACAACATCAAACCCCATTACTTGAGTAGGTGAAATAACTGATGATTCCTTAGTAGTAGTAGTCGCACTTCACAATTGATGTCTCCTCTCTCATATATTACTACATCAAAAGGCCCTCTAGATCCACTACAAAAGAATGTAATATATACGGAGGAGTTCATACTAAAATAGCCCAAAGTTTTCTTCCAATTCAATATCCACCAAACATTCCCAAAATAATTATATCTCAAACAAGGCAATATATACCTCTTCATAAACAAAGCTGATAGAAAAGGTAACATTGCCCATAACCCCAATGAAGTGAAACCATATACCGTCATAGTAGTTTTATTCTAACACCTTTTGCTATACATCAACTCCATGGTGCCACCGAGTAAGTATCACGACCTGAGCCTAGGGCGTAATTGTGATAGGGTGAATGGGAAAACCCGAAGGCAACCCAAACAAGCCTTTTTAAATATCGTTTGCACATCCTTGGCTGCAGAAACATAATTAAATAATCAAGCAAGTGACAAATATCCCTAAGGGAAGCAGGACTTTTGACTCAAGCAATGGGGATGTTTTAGGGGAGAGGATTTTCATAAATCATATAACAAATAAAGTCTAAGAGAGGGTAAGTATGAATCACACTACGGGGACGTTATCGGGACTTGAGACTTATATCACATCATCAACAAATATCATCACATGGAAGGGAATAGGGCCTATCCAAAATCTTTCATAATCACATAAGCATAATGGAAGCCAAGATGAATATATACATTTTCCATATCCAACGACACCTATAATACAAATGAAAAGGAAACAAGACATCTCCTAGGCTCACTCTAAAATGATAAGTATCCAAACATATTCAAGTCTTAACTAAGGCATGAAAGTAAAGTGGATATTTTCCCCGAAGTGGAGGAATCACCAATAATACTCTTCAAATGATTCGGCTAGCCACGTGGAGGAGGATGAATAGGAGCTCTGATCCTTACATGGTTAGATCATATATGAAAAAAGTATACATTAGTACTTGGAATGTACTAAGTATGTGTGGTGCAATGAAAGCAAAGAAGGAAAGTCATGGTAATCGAGATGCATAATCATGATGACTAGATGACTAGACATAAGTTGAATATAACATGTAAAATAAATTCCTTACTTGAACATGTGTGGAGACAATCATATTTGCTTAACATAATGTACATATGTCAGAGGAGACCCTAGCATACATATAAGACCAAGCGAGCTACTATTTGAAATTCTGATGTTGAACTACTCATTGGAAAATGAGTGATTTTCTTAATAAGGTAAACCAAACTTGACCCATATAGTTCCAACTTGACCAAGTTGGATCCACTAGTAAAAATCAATTTATAGAAAAGGTTAAGAGACCAAGAATTTATATAAGGCCTCCTTTAGTTGAGCCCTGACCTTAAGTCTCTTTCAGTGTTAAGTGTAGTCCCACAGAATACTTGACATAACCATAATTTAATCGTTACTTTAATGATATGTAAAACAAATCTAACAACATGATAAGAGTAGCTGATTCGTATACTTGACATCTACAAGTGAGCATATACCTTATACTAGAGGGTGAAAACATTCATAAACTCGAACCATTCTAGTGGGCATAGCTTTGTACATGAGGGTAGGAATTGCAATATACTTGACCACCTTTAGTGAGAATTAGTTTACACATGAGGTAAAACACTTATAATACATGACCCCTTCATGTAGACAACATTCATTCACAAGTGAGTGGAATATAACATAAGGTCTCAATATCTTACTTACAATTCATAGAAACCTTTCATGAGTGCAATGTCTGCTTAAGAGCCCGTAAGTTATCATATCATGCTTGTCTTGCAATTCATGCAATAATATTTCATTAACATAAGAATCATTATCATGATAATTTAGTCAACCATGGAAGGTATATGCATATCTACTTAAAATTATGCTATTTAAGAGTGTGAGTCATTGGGAATGAAAAATTAAGTCATTTGGAAAATATTCAAACCAACCCACCAACCTTGTAGTAGAAAGCCCCAAGTTAGGTCATATGAAATCGACCTTATATTCACAATCTTTCAAAGTTTACATAGTTCACATCATGCATAGCTTAAATAAATATAAATCATCTCATGAAATATGCCTTCAATAGGTATTCATGCTTAACAATCAATACATGAAGAACCCAAACATGATATGTGGATATAATGTATAAAATAGACAATCGTAGAGTGCATAATAATAACATTATATACAAGAGTTCATAGAATGATTTCATGTAGTTGCAGAAGAAGATGGTTGGACTTTGATGGAGAAACATCTGATTTGGAGATGGGGAACCCAAAACCCTAATTAGCTTGGTCTTCTTACTTACACGTTGGAGGAGTTTTTAGAGTGTTTGGGACTTAGAAATGTTTGGAGTGAAGGAGAATGAGTGAATTAGCGTTGAAAAGGTTGATAAGGGGCCTTTGAGGGGTAAAATGTTGTAGTTTAAGCTTTAATTAATAAGAAATGTTGAATTTGTCCCCTTTAAGAATCTGTTCGGATAGGACCACGAGACCCCGTTCACGGGCTGTAGTCCATTCTATAGTCATAGAATGGGTTTAGTCTGTTGTCACTTTTGAACTCATAGAAACTATTCCCTGATCCAAAAATCCATGAAATGGCCTATGACTTATAAAATATTTCATGGGTCATCTGATAAGTCCTTAAAATTCCTGAAGAACCCTAATTTCACTAAGTCTGATACTCATTCTACGAACATTATTTATGACTCGTGAAATAATATATGACCTGTAAAAACTCTCGTACAAAGTTGGTCCACAGAATTGAGCTACTGTAATTGCTCATGAACCACTATATGACTCATACCTCTACACACGACTCGTAAACCCCTTTGTAACAACTGACACTTAAAAAAATTTGCAGGACTATTTTCTTGGACTTTCATACTTATCTTGATTGGGGTTTTACAATATCTCTTCCTTGGGAATAGTCATCCCCAAATGTACTAAGGCAAGCTCTAAAGAACTGAATACATGCACATATTCCAAATGCACCATATACAACAATACAACACATGCACCATTAAAAAATTTAAACCATGTCTTAAATTGTATTTGTATTGCAACCTCAAAATCACATAAATATGCATAAATAACATGAGAAAGACATTCAATAAATGGAGGCATTAGAATAGAAGAGATTATAGTATCTTAAGCTTGATTAGAATGGAATAGATAGGGATATCGCTTCTTCATATCGACTTCAGCTTCCCAAGTTGCACTTTCCACATGTTAGTTGCTCCAAAGAACCTTGAAGAATGCATTATCTTTTTTTCTTAACCTCATCACTTGCATATCTAATATTTCCACCAGAACTTCGTCATAAGTCAAGTTATCTTCCACCACACCCACAACATCCAAGGCATTATAGAATTTGGGTCACCTACACACTTCCTTAACATGGATACATAGTAGACCAGATGAACCATACGCATCTCCATAGGCAACTCCAATTCATAGGCAACCTTACCAACCCTCCTCAAATACCTATAATACCTTACAAACCTTGTGCTCAATTTTCCCTTCAGACCAGATTGGACCACACCGTTCATGAGTGAGATTTTCAAATAGATCAAATGTAACAACCCGATTTTTTTTAAATATACTTATGGTTGGAATTATATGATTTAATACAAGTCATGGTTGAGTTTTGGTAGCCACGGGTTAAGTTTATGTAGCCGAATTAAAATTGGGCTAGCTGGTGACCTAGAAGGATAGTTTTGGCAGTATAGTTCAAATAGTCATAACTCTTTATGTGGGATGAACCATGTGAGCTAATACATATCAAATTGAAGCTATTTGTGTTATATTTGCAACACAAGTGGTGTCACTCAATTTGGAGTTCGGATGAGGGAGATATGTCCCAAATAGTGAGACTATTTGAAATTTAGAAGACATTGGAGATAGGCTCATAAAAGTAGCCAAGGAAAATGACACGGGCCGTGAAACTTTGAAAGAATCGTCTAGGGTGTCGTGGGATGTCACAATGAGTTTGGAGTGGCCTGAAACCACCACTAAGCCAAGTCAGAACCAACGAAGCCTTGAACGACTCGTTTGGAGTTTGACGGGACATCCACTGTCCTGTTAAGTTGGACAGTGCCTAGGCCAAGGCTAGGCCATCTTTTATGGAAAAGGTATGGTTGTATGGAATCCCCACATGGCCAGTCACGCCTTGAATGGACCGTCAAGTTGTTCGTGAAATGTAACAGAAAGTCCTCGGAGAGTTCGCGTTGAAGAAAATGGCTAAGTATGGTTGAACGGTTGGGGTTGACGGGCCGAGAACTGTTAGAAGGCACTGTAGCTGCCATTCGACTCTGCTTAGTTCTGGAAATTTGCATTTTATTAATGGTATTTTCATGATTTAACTTTCCCTTAAGCCCTGTTTTGGTCCCCTAAGGTCTCTTAAACACCTAAAACATTCCCCAAACCCTCATTCATCCATTCAAACTATCTTATACACTCTTTTAAGATCCCAAGACTCTTTTGGCCTCCATTGAAACTAGCTTGTAGAATTTGGGGAAGAAGACTTGATTAAGTTTGATCTTGGTGACTAGTTGGTGGAATTAAGGTATGTGGGACTTGATTCAAGGATCTTCTTTCATCCTTGAAGATCCTATGAACCCTAACCCTTTAAACTCATTTTCAAGTTTTCCAATTACTTATGGGTTCTTCCAATATTGTTGTAGATTAGTGTTGGGACTTGAGTGTTGTAGATCCTAGGTGATTTAAACATGATTTTACACTTGATTTCATGGGTGATTTATGAAACCCTAATTGTTTAACTTTCATGTTCAATTTCATGATTTAATTAAGCATGGGTAACTTGCATAAGGGCTTATTCATGGATTTCTACATGTTTTATGATCTATATTCTTTCAAATTGTTAAACTAAGTTTGAATTCCATTACCCATGATCTTGAATATCATTCATGGCATATGCATGGTTATGGTTATGATGAAATATTTTGTTATGATATGATAAGTTTTGTTCAGGCTTGTGATCACATAGTCTCTCCGTTTTGGCTATATGAGCATTTTGGGTACTTACACCATTTTGATTCTATTTTGTGACTTGATATGATAAGCTATTTAGATGGTCTACTCCTATTGCATGAACAAGATAAGATCATGAAAAGTTTTGCAAGGTTTTGATAAGTTTTGACTCAAGCATGAACATGATTTGAACTATGGTTCCGTTTTGACTAAGTATGCATGTTTTGAAAGTAAGTATAAGTCTTTGATTTAAATGACGCATGTACCTATACGTTTTCTCGTGGGATGAACATAGCACCGAGGGATTGGAGTCAGGGTGGACTATCTCCAAAGGGTTCATACTCGTTTCCGTCAAACCATGTACCACCATGGGTTAATTCCCTATATAGGGAACTCTGTTTTGTTTCCCCTTGATTAAGGGTGTTAGGGTACTATTTGGAAAATACTACCGGGTTCGGGTAGTGGCTCGTCCGGATCTTTTTGTCTTTGTCGGTTGAAGTACATCCCCGCTATATATATATGATCATAGTATTTGCATGTCATGCATCATGGCATAACATCTTGTTATATAACGTTTTGGCTACATGCATTCCTTTCGTATCACTGGTTCCCTTGGCATATTGCTTGGTCATACTTCACTTGTCATATGCAATGCATACCCACATACTTAGTACTTTATTGTGCTAACCCATATACTTTTATACATGTTCTAACCATGTAGGGACCAAGAGCGACATCTACATTCTACCGAACGACGCGTGATCACTTGTTGAAGATTTGCTATTGGTAAGCCCTTTTGTTAAAGGGCAATAGCCACCGTCTATCTACCTCTTTACTTTTATGTATTTACTTACTTTGATTTGAGGGTGAGCCTCAAACTTGTCGAGGCCCCGCTCTTCTATGTAGAGGCATGTTTGGGACAAATCTTTACTCTGGTACATTTTGGGCTTGTATGTTAGATCTTGGCTATATATATGATGTTATTTAGCATGTCTCATAATTAGGTTCTCATGTTATGATAATGGCTTGAATGTTATGTATGATGTATGACTATGTGTTACATGCAAATATGTCTATCCCCTTCCCGTATTGTCCGCATAGCTTGAGTCTCAAGTCCCTAAACGCTTAGCGCTTATGTGCTACATGATTTAGCTTCCGTATTTCCGAACCGATGATGAGTGTAATGATGCTATGATGGCTTGATCGAGGGTCTTCGGGTCCTCTTTCACCATGTCACATCTAGGCCCCCTATCGGGGTCGTGACAAAGATTGTATTAGAGCCCTAGGTTTATAAATGGTCCTCAGATGTCCATTATGCCGCGTTAAGTAGGGTCTTGTGCATGGGTGTGTTGTGCACCATACCTATGAGTGAGAGGATGTGATGACGTTTTGGGAATTATCTCGTTTCACTTCTGTCTTATGTCGTGCCATGGTACCTTACGACGACTTTTTCTAAACTTTGATACGTTATCGGTCTTTTAAAAAATGACTCCAAGAAGAGCTTCCCTAGTCCGTCCGATGGATCTGGTAAACTTTGGCACTCCGGCTTTGAGAGTAGGGGAATTCACTCGCATAAGCCTTCCGGAGTTCTTTGGCTCTAAGGTTGAGGAAGATGCTCAGGAGTTTGTGGAAGAACTCAATGGGGT
>JBCEWC010011157.1:0-16962 GCA_038996855.1 Solanum aculeatissimum
TCAAGCTTGTCGAGGCCCCGCTCATCTATGTAGAGGCATTGTTGGACAAAATCTATACTCTTGTACGTTTGACTTGTTTGTTGGATATTTGACTATGTAATATGATGTTATTTCACTTGATTTATGATCATGTCCTCTTGTGATGATATTGGCTTGCATGATGGGTTTTGTGGATGATTATGTGCTATGTGTAAGCATGTTTGTCCCATTCCCGTCATTGTCCTCATAGCTTGAGTCCCAAGTCCCCGATTCCTTAGAACTTGCTTGCTATGTGTTTAGCTTCCGCGCTTCCGAACCGATGATGTGTATAATGATGCTATGATGTCTTGATCAAGGGTCTTCGGGTCCTCTTTCGCCATGTCACATCTAGGCCCCTATCCGGGTCGTGACAGATATATTGTACAACCAAAGTAAACTATATTATATATTTAGCGTATACTTTTTATGATTTTTTTTACCTTTTTAATGTAAATAAAAAATAACTATATTTGTTATAAACTATATTTAAAATTATTCTAAATTAAATTGGGCTGAACTAAAAATTTGATTGGGTCATCATGCCCTACCTATTTTTAAAAGTATCCAAGATTTTATAGTAATATAAAATTTAAACTGATACTATCCTCAAAATTGTTTACAAGGAAATGTAAATCAAAAAGTACGTTTTACATGGAAAAGGACGAGCTCGTAATTGCAATTTCTCATCATACTCCACTCTCAGTGCAAGACATTTTTTGAAGGGCCTCATGGTATAATGGAAGTTTCAATGAACGGTGCCTAGTGTAAACACATTAAATAGGAAACAGCCACGTTTTGCGTTCTGAAAGTGACTTTTATATGTAGCCAATTTATTTGACTGAAGATTGATAAATTGAATTATGATTTTAACCAAGTGTCATTTTCATTAAAAGGAAAAACTAAAATATCTGACAGCACTAGTAAAGGTCAAGCACATGCTCGAGTGAGCAAGGCAATTGTATATTATTATTATGAACTAGTGATGATGTATTCCAGCTTCAACACTTAACACTTAACCACCTTCAATTTCATTATTCTTAATTCTTGATATTGTTGACGATTTGGGCTACTCTCCAACTCTTAACCACTGTCAACCAAAAATAAAAGAAGAAAAAACGCTTATGTTGATAAATCTGTGCTCCTATAAATAACGATTTGAAGTGTAATGTCACCAAAGTTGAAGAGCTAATTAATAGTGCACTTTATGGTATTTTAATCTACTGTTGGAAGGTTTTTTAAATATGACGAAACGAACCATACTAATTATACTCCCTCTCGGATATGACACATTTATTAATAAAAATATTTAAGAATATAAATCAAAAACTATTTTCTATTATTATCCTTTTGATTATGTTTAAACTATTTTTCTAAAAAATATAAAGTAATTAAGAACCTCACTAACGTAAGAATACATATGGAAAAAGTTTCCACAATTTTCTAAAATTTTGAAGAATTCACGTAATTTGAAATGTGAAAAAAATTCAACAATTAATTTAATATGAACTAGGAGAAGTATTTTTTGATAAAAGTCAACAATAGAAATGACAATGGAACAAAGGTGGAATGGGTTTGACGTCATGCAAGTGTAACAATTGGAACCATTGTTTAGAGGAGAGAAATAGTTAAAAATACCCTCGAACTTGACGTGAATTATTAGTTTCGTCCCTAAATTATTGATAAGCTTAAAAACACCCCTCAACTTGGTGAACTAAGCTTAAATACACGCTCAAACTTGACACGAATTATTAGTTTCGTCTCTAAACTATTGATAGGCTTAAAAATACCCCAACTTGGCGAACTAAGCTTAAATACACTCTCGAACTTGACACGAATTATTAATTTCATCCCTAAACTATTGATAGACATAAAAACACCCCTCGACTTGGCGAACGAAGCTTAAATACACCCTCAAACTTGGCACGAATTATTCGTTTCGTTCCTAAACTATTGATAGGCTTAAAAACACCCCCAACTTGGTGAACCAAGCTTAAATACACCCTCAAACTTGACACGAATTATTAGTTTCATCCCTAAACTATTGATAGGCTTAAAAACACCCCTCAACTAGGTGAACTGAGCTTAAATATACCATCGAACTTGACACAAATTATTAGTTTCGTCCCTAAACTATTGATAGGCTTAAAAATACCCTTCAACTTCATGTTTTTGTAACTTATTAAATTTTAATTTGAAATTTTGTAGAGCTTCATTTGCTGCCATATTTTTACAATGCCAAAATCTTCTTACGAGATTATTATCCGACCATTAAATTTTTAACATTGCCGGAAGTCCACATTGACAAAAGATAATCATAAACAAAATAGGAAAAGAAAGATAATCAAGCAATTAAAAATGAGAATGAAAAAAAATAGATCTTGCTTTAAGGTCACCATTAATGGAGGAAAGGTTAAATGGAAAGAAGAAGGGTATTCTAGTAGTTGGTAATTAAAAATTGAAAGGAATTTTTTTTTAGAAAAAGGAAAAATTAAGGCTGATGTAATATTTTTTTAACCTTTCATGTGCTTTTAAAAATTTTTACTAACTTGTTATGTCATGTGGCATGGGAGGGGTCTATCTACGTCCAGTTCGCCAAGTTGAGGGGTGTTTTTAAGCCTATCAATAATTTAGGGATGAAACTAATAATTCATGCCAAGTTCGAGGGTGTATTTAAGCTTAGTTCGCCAAGTTGAGGAGTGTTTTTAATTCTATCAAGAGTTTAGGAACGAAACTAATAATTTGTGTCAAGTTCGAGGGTGTTTTTAGTACTTCTCTCTTGTTTAGAGCTTACGTATCTTTTTTAAATATGTTTTGATACTTTGGTTAGCTCGGTATCGTCTTTTTGTACTTAGGGGTCGTTTGGCACAAACATTCGTAACGTAGGAATTAATAATGTGAAAATTAGTAATGCCAAATTTAGTTATATAGGGATTTTTTCTTTAAGTGTTTGGTTCATTTTACCCATCTAATTTTGTGTTTGATTTAAAATTCTACAATTTTTTTTCTTTTATACTTCTAAATTATTATGATATTTTTTTCTATTTCATGTAATTGGATCAAGGTAGATAACTGTTAGATAATATTATTATTCTCTTTTTTAATAGAATTTTATTTTCATTTAACTAGTCAAGTTAAATACTAAAATATATATTAAAAAAAAGTTGCTATTACTTTTGAGGTGTGATGTACCACTAAGATTCTTGATGACACGATGTATTTCTAATTTTTTTTGGTAATATATATAAAACTTAATATAGACTTAAGACTACTTAAATTGTTCAAATATCTGAAGCTAATCTTTTAACAAAATAGTTCAAGTGGTTAATCCACTAATTTACATTCAATAAAAAAATTTCAAAAAATAATAGAAAAAAATTTATCATGAAATCATCAAATTACCCTAAATGAATTTGGAGATTAAAAAGAACATTTACAACTATTTTAATATAAATAAAAAAGAACATCAAATTACAAAAGAAATTTGGAGATAGTTTAATTATTTAGTGGTCTTATCAAAGGATTGTTAAACCTAGGATAAGTTATCTCTTTATTTGGTAGGGATAAAATAAGGGCTCATATGGTGTATAAATAATCCATGATTAAGCTAAATAAAGTAACCAAATAATATATTTGATGGACTAAATTTTAATCCATGAATTATTCTAATTAATATCACCTATCAAACGGACCCTTAGTAGGATAATTTTGACCAGAAGTATCAAATAGGTTGGTTGAACTGAAATTGAAGAGGTTAAAATGGACTACATTATAAATTAGGTTGAATCATGACCAACTCAAAATTATCTTGAGCTAAATTGGACTGAAAATCAAGTTAGTTCTAGACCCACCCAATTAATCTGGTTAATCAGAGCAAAATCTCATAGCGATATAACACAACATTAAGTAGCAATTTAACATAATAAATAGCAATACTAACATAATACTAAGTAGAAATACAACACAATTTTAAGTAGCAATAATAAAAAGACATTAAGTTCAAATAAGTGGGTATTAAATGAACCTTAAAATCTTAGACCAGTACAATATTTGTTTGTATATGTGACAATAACATCACTTCCAAATAAAAGGTATTAAAATCTGCAATTAGTCAATTGCTCTTCCTGATGGCCGTCTCAACAAGTTTAGGAGCTTGAAGCTAAAATTTATAGAGAAAATTTATTAGTTTTCGTAAATTATCATATATAAATTGAATAACTATAACATATTCAATGTAATTTTACAAGTAAAATATCGAAAAGATAAGATGTATGCAAATTTTATGAAATAAGAATGCAAACAATGAAATTTTTTAATGAAAAAATGTAAGGCAAGCCCCAGGAAAGTCTAGGTTTGCTCCCAACACATCCTAGACAGAGTTAGTGAAGCGTATAATAGACGATCATTTGGCACGGTTCGGGGGCATTTGAGTTAGCCGTCGACGCCCGACAACGAAGATTTTACCTTTTGACTGCAGTTGAATGGGTTTAGCTTAGAATTGAACTCAGTGAATATAATATAAAGTTAAATAATTAAACTTGACTCAAAACTTTTAAAACATTATAAAATGATATTGAAATATTTGTGGTGAATTTGATAAATTGATGTAATAATATTAAAATAGTATTGATTTGTTGTGGTGCTTGAAGTTTAAAAAATACTCCAAAAATTAAATTTGATATTCTTCTAAACAGAACAATATATTTTGCATACTACAAAAAGTTATACAGTTTGGTACACTTTAGATATTCAATAATGAGTGAATAAAAATAGAAAGAGGAATAAAAGGGTAAATACATGTAAGAATAATAGTTTGGGTTCATGATAAAATTGTCAAGATATAAACAAATCAACAAAATAAATAGCCATGAAAAAAGAATATATAATTACGTTAATTCTTTCCATTTTTTAATTATTACAACGATCTCCAATAAATAGTTACTATTTTATTTTTCACACAATTTTTAAAAGAAAATTTATAAACAAATGATATATAAATTTTTAGAAAAATTGGGGGCCATAAAAAAATTTTGAGGCCCAAACAATTATTTTAGTGGTCTTATGATCCAAATGGTTGATCTTCCTTGTTGAGTTGCTGTCCTTGCATTAACTGCTTCCAAATAATAGCCTTCTCTGCCTTCAGAGCAGCTAATTTCTCTTCCTTGTAGAACTCAACACTTGCATGCACCACTATGAATATATATGGATATAAGGAGTTCACATTAACTATATTCTTACTACTGGTTTCCCCAAATTTTCACATATCTAAAGAGAAAATTGTGGGTTCAATTCGAACCCATCCCTAAAATGAATATAGAGAATTCACATTATCTACTAGAAGTAGCTTGAAATTAAAAGGCAACTAGTAGATTACTCCTTCAGCAAGACAACTATTTTAGTAGATTCAATGCTCAAAGTAAGAAAAATCAATCTATATTCTTACTACACCAGATAAGAAATAATGGCCATAGATATACTCTAGCTGAACTTGTTTCTTGATCATATCAGTAACAAACACATCTTAAAAAATAAAACTTTTTTACCATTTAAAAACAGAACCAAACACTGGCTCGCACACTCAATCTCAGTGTACTTTTTACTATCCCAAAATAGAACCAAACAACACACATTTTTTAATGCAGATAGTTTCTACTCATGGGGAATATTTCAGATTGAAGATTGCAGAAAAAAGGTTCAGTTATGGTACTACTAAAATCAACAAGGCTTTTCATAAATAGCTTCTAAAACAAATAATTTAGCCCCATAGCCAAACACAATCCTCCCTGTTCAAGTAAATACAAGAAGTAAGACTATTACATAGCACATTCAAAGTTTCTGCCGTGACAATTAAAATAACATAACAATAAAAGATCAAGCTTAAAAAATTTACTACAACAAGACTTGAAATTACAACTGCTCCTTTGCACAAAAATATCAGCTCTGCACAATGACGCAAACAGACAGAAGCAGAAGAATGCACTGCAGGCTGCACACATCACCAAGCTAATCAAATATTTTAGTAGCAATTTCATCAACGTCTATTGCAATGTCATCTTCCTCTTCGGAGTCAACAAAAGCTAAAGTAAAACATATATGTTCGAGACAAATTATCAAGATACAAGAACTATTTTATTAAACAATTGACAAGATTTTACCTCGATGGCTATAAAGCCATTCTTGTGAACACAACTTCGCTTCTGCCTTTTTGGGTAAAATTGAACTTTGATATTTACCAATAATGCGTCCCAATGCTAAAAGTGGACTCAGATGCAACAGTGGTAATAGAAATACTTAACAAATCATGTGCCATCAATGAAAGTTCTGGATATTTAATCCTATTATCTTTTCAAAATTTCAGTACATCCCCTTTGCGAACCAACATGAGCTCTTCCAAGTAGAGATCTAGTTGTGTCGTTTCTAAATCAAGTTTCGATTGAATTTCAAAAATATCATACTCATCCATATAATCCACCATTTCATCCACCATTTCAACATCACCTTTACCACCACTACTTTTCACCATATCAGCATCAACAATTTAAATTTTCAAGTACTCTTTGAATAATGCATGTATATTATCCTCAACAACTTTTACTTTTATTTCGAGTGAGAGAATCAAGTTTGGTAAAACAAAATTTTACAATTTTTAATTTGTACCAAGGATCAAGGACTACCGCCATTGAAGCAATCGAACTATAGTCGTTCTGTCAATATTTTTTGAACTTAGTTTCGATTTCCGTTGCCATTGCCTTGATATTAAGATCCTCACTATGCTTCTCTTCAATTATCATCACATGGATTTTTCAACTTTTATGAAAATACATATTGGCAGTAGGATAGTAATTTCTTGAAAACAAAATTGTGACATCATAGAAAGGCTTCAAACATGTAACAATCCTTTTAGCTTTACTCTAGTCTTCTTTTGAAGGACAATATCTAAACTTAACATCAAGTACCTTCAAATGAGAAAATGCTCGACGATACGGAATAACACTATTAAGCATCAAGACTGTGGAATTCCATCTTTTCAATACATCTTGATGTACCTTCCCATTCAACTTCAAGCCAAGGTTCTTAATACACTCTATAAACTTTATTTTTCTTGTCTAAAAAAATTTAACATATTTTATACTTTTTGTAATGTTACATCTCAATTGTCTTCAAGCCTGCCTTAACAATCAAATTTAAAATGTGATATACGATTCAAATATGCACAAAGTTTCTATCAGAAAGTAAGGATCCATCTAGCTAAAATGTTTGATCAACCTTTCTACAATGCCTTCATTATAGCGTGCATTATCTAGGTTATTGAAAATACCTTTTTTTCAATTTTCCATTCAGTAAACATACTGATTAATTTTGTACCTAGAATGGGGCCACTATGGGGAGGAGGCACATGATGGAATATCAAAATTCTCTTTTGCAAAATTCAATCTCTATCAACATAATAAGCAGTGACACATATATAATCATTAGAGGTGATTGGAGTTCATAAATCAAATGACAATTTTTTTTACTAGAAATACTTGTAGGTTTATCCTTTAGTATTTCTTTATGACTTTCATACAACTTATTAACATCAATTTTTGCGGTATTTCTTGAAAGAATTTTAACATCAGGATTAAAAAAAGTATAAATATCCCTAATCCCTTGATGCTCCACAAAGTTAAACAGATAGTTTTGTCTAACTATAGCCTTGGTTATTTTTCCACGAGATTGTTTATGATCTATTGACGTCCTTTGATCAATTGCCTCGTTTTGGTGTTTCAAGTGAAGTTGATTTTAATTTATAGTTTTCAAAATTGAGCCAGCCAACAACACAAGTCTATATGTTTTGCATTTTGCTAGTAATTTGTTATCTTCATTCATATCTAATGACAACTTCTCATAAAATTTTCATGCTTTAGATATGTCTTTTTTTTGTTTTGATGAACTTGTAAAGCTCTCTTGAGCTTCTCCAACAGATACTTCAATATTATGATCCATAACTAATGCTAAAACCTACAAAAGAAGACACAAAATTAATACAATAATGTCCTGTCTAGTGCAGCTAATGAAGCAACTGTTCTACATTTATGAGAATAATTTAAGAAGAATCTATAAATTTTCGAAGGCCAAAGGAAAAACACCTATTCTGCTTGGTACTACTTCTACCTTTTTAACCAAATTCTAAATTTTATACCCATTAGAAACTAACCAAAATCCAATTGAAATTAACACATATACAACAGTAAACAGTAAACAAACATTTATTTAGAATAGAAGTGAAAAAATTAATTAAAACTCATTGAAGTGTAGACCTACGAAGAAGTTGAAACTCAAAAAAAAAAAGTTGTTAGTGAGAGAAAGATGGTTCGAACCTGGGAACAACAACTTGAAATCTCACTGTAAGAAGAGAGAAAGATGATCGAAATCAGAATGTAAGAAGATCACCCTAAAATCTGCGATTTGAAACTTAAGTCGAAGCTGCGATTTTCTTGTGAAGAGGTTAAAGCAACCACTTGACATTAAAATATAGATTTAGAGAAGCAGGTTGAAGTGGAGATTGTATTGGGCCTCAACTTACAATTATTTTAAAGAGCAAATTATAGAAATACACAACATTTGGAAACTTAATTATAATTATTTGTTATCATTTAAAAAAATTACTAAATTCCCTTTTTTCACTATTTCGCTGATACATAACACACATTTATAAACTATCAGTTAGTTTCACTGATACCTAAAAAAATTAAACAACCAATTAATTACTGATACGTTTTTTAATGTTTTCAGTATATTAAAACTAATATAGTCTAATTTTTAATAACTGATACACAGAGATCATCAATAACCCTAAAATTTGCATTGTATCAATGTTGATGTTTATGTATCGACGTTTATTAAAAAATAAGGGATTTTTAGTAATTTCAGAAAAAGTTGGTATATATTGAGTTTATGCATGTAAAGTATGGAATTTCTATAATTTGCCCTATTTTAAAATAAGTTAGATTGTATTGGTCTAAAGATTGACCCAATTCTAAATAATCTTATACCCAACCCATAAAATTATCGGCGGATTGGACAGGTTATTTATGTTTGGGCTTGTTTTGCCACATCTCGTTTGGGCCAAAACCTAAAGGGCTTGGGAAGGTTATTTAATGTGATTTTGTTTTAGAAACCTTAAAAGGAAAATTTTGGAAAACCTCGGATAATTCCCAAGGGTTTGAGCATATCATTCAGTGATTCAAGATTTTGCACGAGTCTACAATGTGTTTGGGACTCGTTGGCATACTCAAGTTTGGACTCGTGGGGTTCGAGGGTACTTTGACATTATTTTAACTGCTTGGATTAACCTCATACCTATATTTGTCACATCCTAGGAGGGTACTCTAGACGTGGTCAACACTCGAAAACCATTGTTGGCTCCCAAGCGAACCACTTGGCCTGATCACTAGTCCAATAATACAGTAAATGACTCACTCAACAACCAAGACACAATAAAGAGGGCAATCTCAAGTCAAACTCAATAGGGAATAAACTTTTAAAAGAGCAAATCTCAATCAAACATATAGTTTTAAAACATCAAGTCTCAAAATAAAGACACCACTTCAACTCAACACTATCTAGTCTATGAAACCTCTATCCCTACTAATTGGATGGTGTCCATGATAGGTTCATGTCTACCTCAATGAAATAAAAGTTCTAATCTCAATAGATAAGAAAGATATAAATAATATCCTCCGAAAGTATGGGAGGACTCACCGAAAGCTACTAGATAGATCCTCAATGAAACACCTGTTGATATGTCTAATACCTGTCTCTGCATCATGAAAAGATGCAGTTCCAAATAGATGTCAGTACATGAAATGTACGAGTATGTAAAATAGTTGAAAATAACAAACTCAAGATATACATAGCTTAATTAACTCGACTCTGGATATTAACTCAACTTAGTAAAATAACATAAGTTTAAAAGTAAATCTATGCTTTAAGAAGGACTCAATAATATGCAACTCATTCAAAGCATATCATATACTATCATGAATTATTTGGGAGTTTCTCTTAATCGAAAATAATCCCACCTCCTTTAGCTGATAATGCACAACGAAATGACGTTGTTGCCACGCCTGTCCAATATTTGCCAAGGTAAGGGACAAATCAACTAATCTTTGATCCACAATAAATTACAATCCTTTTTTAGGATAATAAAAAGGGAAGTATCTGACTTTAACGATTCAATCCTCACTTATGCTAGCTAGGTAGTTTATTGGACTAGATATGTTATTTATTCTCACCCAATTTGATGCTAGATACTCCTCCCATAACTCAATGCTAATGAAACTCAATCAAATTAATTTAATCTAGTCACATTTGAACTCTTATCAATTTATCAATTCTATTACAATCAAACCTTTCAACCAACCAATCAATCTAATTAATCCCAATTACATTGTTCAAAAGTAGTTTAAATATGAATTTATGAAAACATTTAGTTCTATTAAATCATTTGGATCCAAGTTATGGGAATACAAAGAACCATCAAGTTTCATTAGAAATATCATCATGTTCATATATCATTCACATTCAAGCATTTACAAATCAAGACTCTAGACTTAATCATTAGGCATATACATTCAATATTAGTCAAAATATAATTAGGGTTTATGAAACAAAATATTTAAATCATTTTTTCAAGAGATAAGTACATAGAAATAATCAATTATTCAATATTAGGTAAAAATATGTTAGGGCTTATATGCATTCTCAAGAAATACAATCAAGGAAGACTCAAATCATCCACTATTCAATTATTCATATCTATGAGGCACATGGAAGAACTCAATCTATGTTTTAGTTATCCTTCCATACCTGGAATGAAAATTGGACACTCAAAAACTGAAGAATCAATTGGCTTTTCTTGAACTCTAGCCTTTTCTTTTCTCCTCAGTCCTAGTTCTTGAGTTAGAATAGCGTAAAGTGATTAGGAATACACTTAGAAAGTATTTTAAGGTAGAAAATAATCTTAGTTGGGGTGAGAAAAAAAATCAAAATGCCCTTCATTAAAAGTATCATCAAAATATAGTGGTGGAGCAAGTCCGCAATGCAAACTTGTTTCATTTTAATTTATTTTCTTCCTAAAACATATAAAACGCATCATCACATGCATTTTATGAAATAATACATAAATCACACTCAAGGAGTGCATTTTATGAAGAAAATTATAAATAACATTCTTCGCGTGTGTTTTAGGAATAAAAGTGTAAAATGAACCATTTTGGGGCAGATCTACAATGTGGACTGTCACATACCTATCTAGTTAAGCAATTTTTCTTTGAAAAATTATATTTTGATCTGAATCGTCTAAAATTCAATCGAGACCACTTTTTCACATAATATTTTACCTTGATCAATATTTTGGCCTCGAATTTATCAAAAAATTTGTAATGATACGTTATGCGAGCAATCTTTCATGTAGGAGTATTTTGAAATTTTTTATGGTATAACATTATCTATCCCTTGGAATCATTCATCCAGAATGATGAGTAAATCAAGGATAAACTCGAGGCACGAATAATAATTGACACTCAATCATTCAACCAATCAAACACCCTAAACAATCAACTATTCAAACTCAATAATGGACATATCATTTCAGATCAAGAATAGGAACATTACCTTTAACTTCATCATTGATAGCCACTAATGGAACATTAAAACTTAATCAATCGAATCATTCAAACATCTAGAAAATAAACTGTTCAAACTCAATAACTAACACATCAACTCACAAATAGAAAACTCCCTTACTAGAAGACATCATATAGGAATGGGAAAAAGGGTTGCAATCTCGAATGTTTCCATTAACCTTCCTCATGACTTCAAGTGAAGATCATTTGTCCAATATAAGGATAGGACCACTTTGTATCAAGATATAGGACTAATATCTTTCAAGCTTAGTGACTCTCCTCGACCATGCTCTCATCCTTGAGTACTACAATTCGTTAATTTAAGCCTATAACTCTCATCACAGTCTAAGTCTGCTGCATACTCTCATCAAGTTCAAGATAAACTCAAAGTCACAACATGCTACCCATAAGATAATCATACTCATGCTAATATAACCCGTGCGATTCTTGTTCTATACCTTTGTAAGGACTTTCACTTAAAATATACTACTCCTTCTCACCAGTCCAATACACCTACTTGAAACCCTCACCCAGAGGTCGTGAATAGCCTACCATAATTACTTACATTAGGAAAATCACATATTAATGCCTATCATTCTAACCCCTTTATAGCTTTTTTGAGATCAATATCACTTAAGAATCTTCAAACCTACTATAGCACCTCTACTCCCACAATCGCATTAACTTTTACTAAGAGATACACCAATATTCTCTTACCTATCTAATGCACACATTAAGATCTCATCTAGCTCCTCCTCCACATATATAACCTTAAATGGAACTCGTACAACACCATAATCATAATCAAGAAGCCTCACTCTCTCCCGTCAACCATAACTCATCTACTATTATTAATATTGCTATCAAGATTGGAAAGGAGAATCACTAAAAGGGGTTAGAATGAAATATTATAAGCATGATTCATTCAAGAAATTTGATATGAGGACATTCATAACGTGATATTATCTCCCTCATCTTTAAGGACCCATCATGAGTTCATGGAACTGTAGTGCGAAACTCAAGTCACATCTTATTTAACATAGGGCTGGAAACTGTTAGATTCGTGAGATTAGATCAATATTGTTGAATGAAGTTATTGCTTCTTATCCTCAAAATTCAACATGAATGTGAATCAATATAAGGTGCATTGGGCTAGGTCATGGGAATAACACTTATACACAAGAAAGGAATAGAGTATCACTTTGACTGAAGTATAAGAAATATATTATATAGAAAAAGCATCGGTGTCTCATCTTGATTAACTCATCACTATCAAAATCTCAAGACCTACTTTAGTTCATTACGTCATCATCTCCCCCTTAGCACAAAAGCCATCTCTCTAAGCGTGCAAATTGATTCTTTTTACTAATCAATAAATACAACTCTCCATATGGTCGGGGAATCACTATCCACAAGAACATCTTATACTCTCATGTTATACTAGATACAAAGATATAAAAATGTTACTAGGACTTTCTTATGAGATACCACTCTTAGCTTCTTTCTATCTCTATGGGCATCTTTCTATACTTGCTGCTCTTGTTGGCACATGTAGCCACTTCTTACAACTCTTATGACCTAACCTCTTCTTTTAGTTTGCTAACACTAAACTTCTAGGCTGACATACATTTGACTGAAGAAAACTTTGATTATACTGAGAAACTCATCATTATCTATGCATAAACCCCCATTGACCTAATTACTAAGGGTGAAAAAGAATAGTTACATCAGCTTACTCCATATTGAAAGCTCAAATATACTATCTAGGTTCCTATAGTAAGTCTTAACTTAAAGCTTCACACAACTTTACACTATTGCAGATACACATCTTAAGCCTCTTCTCATCTAATGATTTATCCTCTATTTACTATTTCCATCTGAGGGTACCTACATCATACTGATAGCATCACCTTTCTTATAGGTCAACATCTTAATATTGAGCATACTCTATGGCAAGCCTCTTAGAGAAAATCTCTGACTAAGACCATCATTGTCATAATGCTATCTCCTTTTTCACAATGCTCCTAAAAAATAAAGCTTAGGGTCTAGTGCTAATATGTGTATCATAGACTTCTTTCATATTACACCAACTTACAGCTACTAGGTAAAAAATGGGAACATAGACCTACTAAAATCTCATAGCGAATAATCAATCAACACATCTCCTCTTCACAATCAAGTACCATTCACCTATTTACTATACCTCCTTATCTGTCTAACCTCCTAACTCTATGAATCTAATGGGGTTCTCCCTTTAGAATCATAAGCTTAGTTTAGATCTATCACCCATGACTCTCTATTCCCTTATTCAACACCTATACTTTACCGTCACTAACAATATAAAACATTAACATAAACCTATTTTTAGTTTGAGTATGCTTCAACTAGTCCTAATAATAACTTTTTCTTTGTACCTCATCATGAAAATCATATGGTACTTACTAATATTTCATCAAAACACATGGAAAGTGACTCATCTCCTCACTACTTACCTAATAGATACATAACTCCAGTTACAAGACTCAATCAACTACCACTCTTACTATTTGGTCTCTTTTTTTCCCACCGTCGTGCTTCTAGCTCTAGGATCACTCAATTCTACTTAGGGTTTACAAGACCTCAAATTGCACTCCCTTAGGTGTTACTATTAAAATTTTAGAGATATTAATTTCCCTCTCATGCATAATGTTTGAAGTAAGTTTTGGATAAGAGAGTTTGGGTTGCATCTTATCTAGCTTAAACATACGATTCAACGTTCGAAACTTGACATTTTGAATTCTTCCACCAATGGTGGCATAACAAGCCTAAGACTGGTCCATGCCTAGAATGACATCAAAATTAATCACCTCTAATTTAAATCAGGCCAACCATAGTATCTCTATGATGGAAAAGAATGGTATAATCACTATAGACTCGCTCAATAAAGATAGACTCATCAATGGGAGTAGGGACACAAAATGCCTATAGATAATGACGAGGTTTATGATGAAGGTGTTGTGTAAGCAAGCTGAAACTGGAGATGTTGGTGTTTAGACTGAGGAAAACAATGTTACACCAACACAGTTGAGACCCATTCCTCGACCTCCTCCTCCCTTCCCACAAAGATTAAAGGAAAATGAGATGGAAGGTAAGTTCAAACACTTCTTTTCCACGTTGAAGCAACTTTCTATCAACATCTCACTAATTGAGGCATTAGAGAAAATGCCCATATATGCCAAGTTTATGAAGGATTTGGTGACGAAGAAGCGCACCATGAGTCAAGAGCTCTCATAAGAGTTCCAACATTGCAGTGCTATCTCTACTCGGTCTTTGGTGTAGAAGAGAGAGGATCCCAGAGCATTTACCATTCCCTGCACTATAGGGGATATGGAGTTCACAAGGGCATTATGTGATCTTGGTGCCAGCATTAACTTGATGCCCCTTGCGATTTTTAAAAAGCTTAGCCTGGCAGCCCTTACACCTACTAGCATGCGAGTTTTGATGGTTGACCAAACTTTGAGAAACCGGTGGGAATCTTGCATGATGTCCTTGTCAAGGTGGACAAATTCATATTTCCTGTGAACTTCATGATCTTGGACTACGAAGTCAACTTTGAAGTCCCAATCATTTTGGAAAGGCCTTTCTTGGCCACTGGGCAAGCCTTAGTGGACATAGAATCCAACCTCCTCAAATTTATATTGAATGGCGAAGAAGTCACATTCAACATCTGCAGGTCGATGAAGAGGCAAAATAAGCTTAAGATGGAGGTCTGGGCTATTGATGAAGTCTGAGTAAACAGATATCCCACATCATGCTGCGACAATAAATCAGGCACTACTTGGGAGACAAACCAAGATATTTTTATAATAATCATAGTTTAGTTTTAATTTTTAGCTTTAGACTTTAAAATAGGCTAGTTTTTTTGTATTTTTAGATTTTAAATTTTGGATAATAGACTAGAGTTGTATAGGGTAAAAGTGTATTTTTGTAGGTTTTGCAGGTACCAGACCAAGTCAGACATCTTTGAGCTAAAAAGGAGCAAAAACTAGAGATTACGACTTGCTCTACAGGTCGTGCTGCATAACATGACTCATAAACCATCTCGTAAAGGCCTCTAGCGAGTAAGGGTATGATGCACTCCAGTCCACGAATCAAGTCCACAATTCGTTTATAGAACTACGGGTCATGGATTGGGTTTGTGAACCCTAGGTAAGTCCTTGAAATTTTCCTAAGCGTCAAAGTGGTTTACGAGACTCGTTTATGGGTCGTATTGCAAGATACGACTTGTTTTATGACTCGTAGGCTGGAGGTAGGGATAACATGGTTTTAGGAATCCACGAAACCATGATTCATGGGCCATAAAGCATTCCATGACCCATTATTGGGCTTTCGTGAAGCCTAAAACCCTAATATTATAATCCAACCCGATATGATTTAAATAGGGGTCAAAATTATTTTGACCCCATTATTTACAAAGAACTGGTGATCCTGAACCTAAGTCCGACCATCCCCAAAATTTTCAACCATAATGCGTCAACCCGCATCATTTTCTGGCCACCTCGGTAAAGCCCACTTCTCTAGGGTTTCGAATCGTCGTCGTAACCCATATCACTCTCCTCCTAATCTCATTTCAAATCGGTAAGTCCACGGTCCCCAAAATTTACCTTATCAAATTGTTATTTTTAGTGAGTTTGAATAGGATTGGGGATGGGTTAGCGGAGTCGCGAACTTATTTACTAGCCCTTAAAAATTTAGTCATGATTTTTAATTATTTGATTAAGGTAGAATTAGGTGCCAAAAAGGGGTGGGTGTGATAAACTGTGTGAAGGTACAACTACTTGGTCATTGTAATATATTAAAAATGTGCATTCACATGACCAAGTAATAGTAAACATGTTGATGAATGGTCAGAGTAGTTAAAATGCATAATAAATTATTTTGATGGGGTAATGCATGATTGGGGTTAGTAATTTGGTGTAAATTTGTATGTGGGTGCATAAATCCTTGTTTATACATGTTGTTTGTTTGGTAAAATTCATCGGGGCAACTCGTAGATGAGCTTTCGAAAGATTTTTTTAACAGTGACCATGTTTACTAGAGTGTTCTACGGCTCATGGATCATTCCACGAGCCGTGGTTTCCCCTTGTGAAAGGCTCTAGAGTTGATTTGTGACAACCCTCGTGAGAGGATGCCACTACTGTAAATTCTAGGCTTACGTAATTCTTGCAAAATATTAAGAGTTTAATACGCGACATATTAATCATAACTGAATAATGAATTTATAATAATTTAAACCAGT
>JBCEWC010011158.1:0-16962 GCA_038996855.1 Solanum aculeatissimum
AACTTAACCTTTAATGAAACGGACAGAAATTTCAGCATAAATGGTCAAACGGACGGTCAAACGGACCGTTCCACTTGTGAAGGTCCGTTTAAATGCTCCATCTGACTTGCCTTAGCCAAATTTGCAACCCCTAGCCTTGCCAAGCTACTTCCACACTTAACGGACCACCAAACGGTCCGTTTGAGGTCTCACGGGCCGTTGAATGGTCCGTTGACCTTAACTTAGATTTTTGGGGTGGGTCTTGGCCACCCCAAGCTCTCTGTTACACTTTACGGGACCCCAGACGGACCGTTCAAAGTTTAACGGTCCTCTCACCTGCCTTGGGCACTTTCCATAGCCTATCTCCAATGTCTTCCGAATTTGAGGCAGTCCTACGCTTTTGGCCATAACATCTTCATCCGACCTTGGAATTGAGTGAACCCAGTTGAGTTGCAAATCTACTTAAAAGAGCTTTCATTTGATATGTAGTAGCTCACATGGTTCATCCCACATCAAAAGTTAGGTGTATTTAAAGATGTCTGTCAAAACTATCCCTCGAGGCCACTTTCTAGCCCAAATTTTATTCGGCCACTTAAACTCAACCCGTGGCCACCAAAACTCATACATGGCTTGTAGTACATCATATAATGCCAACCATAAGTAGATTTCAAAAATTTTCGGGTTGTTACATTCACCTTCACATATACCCAATCACCAACATGAAATTCGAGGTCCCTATTTCTCACATCCGAATAAGTCTTTTGACGACTTTGGGCCATCTTCAACCTTCCCCGAATCAACTTCACCATATCAATGGCATCAACAACCATGTCCGGGCCTATCAAGGCCGCCTCACCAATTTCAAACCAACCAACCGAAGACCTACATCTCCTACCATACAAAGCCTAGAAAGGAGCCATACAGATGCTAGCATGAAAACTATTGTTGTAGGTAATCTCAATGAAAGGTAAGTAATCATCCCAATTTCCTTTAAACTCCAACACATAAGCCCTCAACATATCCTCCAAGGTTTGAATTGTCCTCTCGGCTTTCCCATAGGTTTGAGGATGGAATGCGGTTCTTAACTTTATTTTAGTGCCAAGCCCTTTCTGAAAAGACCTCCAAAAGTAAGAAGTAAATTGGGTACCACGATCCGATATGATAGACCTTGGAACACCATGCAACCTCACCAATTCCCGAATATAAACCTTGGCATACTCTTCAGCACAATAGGTAGTCTTGACCGGTAGGAAATGTGACGACTTTGTCATTCTACCAACCACAACCCATATGGAGTCAAATTGTCTTCTAGTACGGGGTAACCCAACAACAAAGTCCATATTTATATCTTCGCACTTCCAAGTAGGAATCTCAATGTCTTGTGTCGGGACATTCCGACACAAACTTACCCACATCCCATTTCATACCATGCCACCAATAAAACCATTTAAAATCTTGATGCATTTTTGTAGATCTAGGATGAATAGAATATTATGAATTGTGAGCCTTTTTCATAATAGTCTCTCTTAAGCCATCAACATCCAGAACACACAAACGATCTTGGTATCGAAGTACGCCATCTCCCCCTTGGGAGAAAACCTCAATCTTACCATCGGCAACCAACTTCTTCAATTCCACAAAAGAAGGGTCTAAATCTTGGTTACCCTTAACATCAACTACCAAGGAAGATTCGGATCCACCTTGCAATAAGATGCCACCATTGTCGTTTTTGGTCAACCTCACACCCAATCTAGCCAAACGGTGAACAATATTTGCTACCTCTTTCTTTCCCTCATCCACATGTGCAATACTCCCTATAGAAAGTCTACTAAGAGAATCCGCCACCACATTGGCCTTACCGGGGTGATAAAGTACACTCATATCATAATCCTTAAGAAGTTCCAATCATTTCCTTTGCCTCAAGTTAAGATCCCTTTGGGTGAACACATATTGCAAGCTTTTATGGTCGGTGATCACATCCACATTAACCCTAAATAAATAATGACGCCAAAGTTTCAAAGTAAACACCGCCGCCGCTAATTCAAGATCATGAGTCGGATAATTTTGTTCATGCATCTTCAATTGTCGAGAAGCATAGGCTATCACCTTACCATGTTGCATAAGCACACAACCCAAACCAATATGGGATGCATCATAATAAACCAAAAACCCATCTAAACCATTTAGCAAAGTCTAAACCGGGGCCGATATACGTCGATCTTTCAAAGTTTGGAAGTTTTTCTCACATTCACTAGTCCACAAAAACTTGTCTTTCTTTTGATTAAATTTTTTCAATGGAGATGTATAGATAAAAACCCTTATACAAACATCCTATAGTAACTGGCCAAACCAAAGAAACTACGAATATCAGAAGGAGTCAATGGTTTAGTCCAATCCCTTACCACCTCGGTTTTCTTAGGATCAACCCTGATGCCATCACCGGACACGACATGAGCTAGAAAGGCAACTTCCCCCAACCAAAACTCGCACTTGCTAATCTTTGGATACAACTTCTTCTCCCTCAAAGTTTAGAGAGCCAACCTCAAATGACCGATATTCTCCTATACACTACGGGAGTAAATCAAAATATCATCAATAAAGACCACCATAAAACTATAAAAATAACGCTTGAATACTCGGTTCATGAGATCCATAAACACCGTCAGAGCATTAGTTAACCCAAAAGATATCACCACAAATTTAAAATGACCATAACAAGTTTGGAAAGCCGTATAGGGAATATCACACTCCCTCACATTCAATTGATGATAACCCGAATGGAGATCTACTTTAGAGAAGTGAGTAGCCTCTTGAAGTTTGTCAAACAAATCATCAATCCTAGGCAATGGGTAACCATTCTCAATAGTTACCTCGTTTAATTGCCTATAGTCAATACGTATCCGAAGACACCCATCCTTTTTCTCACAAACAACACCGGAGCACCCTAGGGTGAAATGCTAGGCCTAATATACCTTTTCTCCAACAAATTCTATAGTTGGTCTTTCAACTCCTTTAACTCCACCGGATCCATACGATACGGGGAATGGAAATAGGTTGAGTATCCGGGAGAAGGTCTATACCAAAATCCACCTCTCTATCGGGAGGGATGCCGGGTGAATCCTCCGAAAACCCATCGGGGAACTCTTTCACTACCGGAACTGATTCAAGCATAGGGGATTCACCTTCTACATCTCTAAAGCAAACAATGTGATAGGTACACCCTTTCCCAATCATTCTTCGGGCCTTAAGGTAGGAATAATCCTATCCTTAATTACAGAATTTCCACCCTTCCACTCTAATACCGGTTCATTAGGGACTTAGAACTTAACCCGCCTAGTTCTACAATAAATTGAGGCATATGATGCATACAACCAATCTATCCCAAGAATGACACCAAAATCATACATTTCAATTTCTACGAGATCACCAAGAAATACCTTATGCAATACCGACATAGTACAATCCTTATATACCTTCCAAGCCACAATAGAATCACCCACGGGAGTATACACAAAATAAGGTTCCCTAAAGGTTTTGGAACTCACACCAAATTTAGTAGCCAACAAAGCAGTCACAAAAGATAAATTGGCACTCGGATCAAGTAAAGCATATGCATCAAATTTAAATTTTTTTAACGTACCCGTGATCACATCCGGAGCTTCCTCCACCTCTTGGCGGGCATGGAGAGCATAAAACCGGTTGTTCTTTGGAGCACCACCAATCGGGCCTTTGGTGGCCCTTGACCACCGAGAGCAACTTGGTTCTTTTTCACACTCTTTGGACTATTTGATACTTTGTGGTCCAAGCTACCACACCCCTAGAAAGCTCCTGAGAGCTTCCTACAATCACCCACATGATGTTTTCCGCAATGACCAAAAAGAGAAAATCGGGGAGAAACCCCAACCGGTGCCTTAGGAGGAAGCACTTTAGAAGAAAGTTTCACATTAGAACCATGGCCTTGTTGGAAATGACCAAATCCGCCACCCATGACATTTCAGAACCCACTGTCAAGTCAGTCCCTCTTCGCCTCATGCACCCTTCTCTCTTTCAACTTTTCACCCTCAATTGTTTTGGCATAGGTCATGAGCCTCGAAATATCCATCTCCTTAACAAGCATGGCCGTCCAACACTCCTTTACCACCAATTCAGACACACCCGATATGAACTTGTGAATTCCTGCACGAGGATTCGAAACTAGTGTAGGAGCATACTTGGAGAGTTTTGTAAACTTGAGGGCATAGTCCCTCACAGTCAAAGATCCTTGACGAAGATTGATAAATTCGGTCATCTTAGCTTCCCTAAGCTAAAGTGGGAAGAACCGCTCAAGAAAAGCTATTTTAAAATCATCCCATCCAACTTTAACATCCAACACCCTCTCCATAAGCCATTGACCATACCATACTCGTGCTACATCCTTGAGTTGGTAAGCCGCCAACTACACCTTTTACTCTGAACTCATCCCTATAATTGACAATACCTTAGTGAGCTAATCTCTAAACTTTTGGGCATACTCATCGGCCTTAGAATCATTAAACTATGGCGGTTTATACGAGTGAATTCCCTCACCCTTGAAGTCGGAGTAGTGACATTGGTCGGGTTGATAGGCCGAGCTTGGTTAGCCACAGCTTAGGCCAATATTGAGATAATATTTCAGAACTCAGCTGTAACAACCCAAAATTTTTTGAAATATACTTATGGTTGGCATTCTATGATGTACTACAATCCATGGTTGAGTTTTGGTGTCCATGGGTTAAGTTTAAGTAGCGGAATGCATATTGGGCTAGTAAGTGGCCTAGAGGGAAAGTTTTGGCAGTGTAATTCAAAACGTCATAACTTTTGATGTAGGATGAACTATGTAATCCACAAATAATATTGAAGCTCTTTCAGTTAGATTTGCAACACAACTTGTTTCACCCAATTTGGACTTCGGATGAGGGAGAATATAGATATCACCCTCGGTCCCTACATGGTTAGAACATGTATACAACAATATGGGTTAGAACAATTAAGCACTAAGTATACGGGCATGAAATGCATATGACAAGTATAGTATGACCAAGAAACATGTCAATGGGACAAATGATACGAAAGGAATGCACGTAGCCAAAGAGTAATATAACAATATGTTATGCCATGATGCATGTGATGCATTCTTATAATCATATTTAGCGGGGATGTCATCTTAACCGAAAACAAAGGACACCCAAGCAAGCCACTACCCGTATCAGAACTACTTGCCAAGTAGTACTATAGTCAACCCTTCAACAAGGGGATACAAAACAACTCAATCCCTATCTAGCGAGATAACCCATGGTGGCACATGGTTTGACGGAAAGG
This sequence comes from Solanum aculeatissimum, assembly GCA_038996855.1. Taxonomy (NCBI): domain Eukaryota; kingdom Viridiplantae; phylum Streptophyta; class Magnoliopsida; order Solanales; family Solanaceae; genus Solanum; species Solanum aculeatissimum. The sequence goes on from JBCEWC010011158.1 coordinate 5,317, forward strand.
GTAGGGCCCTTGGGGATAGCACACATAGAACTCAATCCCTCGGTACTAAGTCTCATCCCATGGGAATACGTATATATATACCTAAAACTTCAAATTGGAGGATTTACATTCTTATCAAAACATGCATCATTAAATTGGAAGACTTACATTAACTTTCAAAACATGAATAGTTAGTCCAAACATGTTCATGCTTAAGCCAATGGTTCTCAGGCGGAACTTATCACTAGACACAGGGTCACACGGCTGCTACAGTGCCATGTACCTATCACATGGTCTGTCCCATTGCACCATCAAACCATACTTAGCAAATTTTCCAACGCGAACTCTCAGAGGACTTTCTGGAACAATTGACGGACCACTTGACAGGTCGTGTGAGGGTTTACGATATTTATATCTATACTTTGAGACTTACCTTAGACACCTAGACCAACCATGGCCTGGCCAAGCCACTTCCCTACTTGACGGGATAGTTCACGGCTTGTAAAAGGGCTCACGGACCGTGTACTGGTCCGTGGCCCATAACTTATCTCATGGGATGGTTCCTGGCCACCCCTAGCTCACAGGAACACCCCAAGACACCCCAAATGGACCGCGACAAGTTTCACGGACCGTGGCTCTGTCCTTGGCCACATTTCAGAGCCTATCTCCAACGTCTTCCGAATTTCAGGCAGTCTCACTGTTTAGGCCATAACTTCCTCATTCGAACTCTGAATTGAGTGAAACCAGTTGCGTTGTGAATCTATATCAAAGAGATTCAATTTTATATATAGAATTCCACACTCTTTTACCCGCATAAAAAGTTATAACAGTTCAAAGTCCACTTTCCAAACAACCTCTCTAGGACACCAAAGGATCCATTTTGCGTTCGGCCACTTAAACTCAACCCGTGGCTACCAAAACTCAAACATGACCATTAGTACATCATACAAGACCACCCATAAGGATTTTTCGAAAATTTTTGGGTTGTTACATTAACTTACCTAAAAACTACAACACATAATCCCAATCAACTATTTACTTAAGAATTGGGAGAACCCATAACGTAAACAAGATTAAATTAAAAAATTAAAGGTTAGGGTTCTTGGGTATTCAATGAAGGAAGAGAATCCTTGAATCAAATCCCATATACCTTATACCCGAGCACTTGAATTGAGCAGAGAAGCAAGAATTGAACGTTTTCCCCAAATTTCCATTGACACATCAACAATGGTTATCAAGAGCTTTGAGAGAATTTGATGAAGTCATAAGAGTTTTAGAATATATTAATGAGGGTTAGGGTCTTAATTTAGGGGTTTAGGGGACCTTAGGATACATAAAAGGGGCCCAGGGATTAATTAATTCACGAAAATACCATTAATGAAATGGACATTTAACTTCCTTACAGGGTCACACGGTTAAGATACAGTGGCCGTCTATTGGCTCACTGGCCGTGTACCGAACAGTCCAACTTGCCTTATGTTTTTCTTCAGCTCAAACTTTCGGGGGACTTTCTAGACCACTTGACGAGGGGTTTGGCAGACCATATGGCTTCACACAGACCGTGTACTGGTCCTTCGACATACTTTGTTCATAAATCAATCCCACCACACAAAAAATACATTGCCCCACTCAACGGACCACCAAACGGTTCATTTGAGGTCTCACAGAATGTGGGGTGGTCCGTGATCCATGCCTTGGGTTTTGGGGTGGGTCCTGGCTACCCCCAGCTCACTGGACCATGGCACGGATCCCCATATAGACCATGGACCCTCACACGGTCTGTGGTCCTTGCCTTGGGCCATTTTCTAGACCTATTTCCAATGTCTTACGATTTTCGGGCTGTCCTGCTATTTTGGCCATAACTTCCTCATACAAAATTTGAAGCGAGTGAAACCAGTTGTGTTGCGAAGATCACTCAAAGAGATAAAATTTTATATGTATAATCCCACACTGTTCGACCCACATCAAAAGTTATATTACCTCAAAGTTCACTGTCCAAACGACCTCTCTAGGCCACCCAATGATCCATTTTGCGTTCGACCACTTAAACTCAACTCGTGACTACCAAAACTCTACCATGACCAGTATAACATAATACAATACCAACCACAAGGAGTTTTTGAAAATTTTTGGGTCGTTACATTTGCCTCATTTCATTTCTTCCTTATGTCGTGTCGTAAGATATTACAATAATTCTTTCTACACTATTGGTATTCTTGTTTCTCTTTCAGAATATGCCTCCAAGAAGAGCTCCTCTTCCCCTTCAGGCTCCCGGGATTGAGTAACAAGCTCCTCGAGCACCGGTAGATGAGTAGGTATCCCATGCTGAGTTTAGGAATATAGTATCCATGTTGTCCCTAGTAGTGGCCAAGAAATACCATCCAGTGAATCCCGTGAACATTGGTACTCTGGCTTCAAGGGTGAGGGATTTCACCCATATGAACCCTCCGGAGTTCTTTAGCTCTAACGTTGATTAAAATGCTCAAGAGGTCATTGATGAACTCACCAAGGTGTTGACTATCATGGATGTTAGATCAGAGGAGAAGGTGGAGTTAGTTGTTTATCAACTTAAGGATGTGGCACAAGTGTGATACAACTAATGGTTTGTAGAGATAATGGTGGATATTAAGGTTAGATGGGAAGAATTCAAGATGGCCTTCCTTGATCGGTTCTTTCCTCTTTAGCCTAGAGAGGCTAAGATGTTCGAGTTCATAAATCTCTGATAGGGTAACATGAATGTGAGGGACAATGCCCTTAAGTTCACTAAGATTTCCAAATATGCTCCTATGGTTATGTCAGATCCCCGTGCAAAAATGCACAAGTTTATCTCGGGTGCATCGGATTTGGTTGTGAAAGAGTGCCAAATGGCCATGCTTATTAGGGATATGGACATCTTAAGGATCATGACTTATGCCGAACAAATCGAGGGTGAAATGCTAAAGGAGAAGAGGGTGCATGAAGCTAAGAGGGCACGACTTGATGGTGGGTTCTCCAATGTCAAGAGTATTGGTGGGTTTGACCGTTTCCAACAAGGCCAAGGTTCTAACATGAGAGTTGATAATCCTAAGGTGCATCCTCCTAAGGCACAAGTTGAGGGTGGTCCCCGGATTCCTCATTGTGGTCAATGTGGGGGAAACCATGCGGGTGAATGTAGAAGGGCCACAGGTGCTTGCTTTGGATGTGGTAGCTTGAATTACAAAATCTCAAATTGCCCAAAGAATATGATGAAGGTACAAGTTGCTCCTGGTGATCAAGGGAAACCAAAGGCCCCGGTTGGTATAGCTCCTAGAAATAACCGATTCTATGCTTTTCATGCTCGCCAAGAGGTAGAGGATGTTTTGGATGTCGTGACTTGTATGTTGAAATTCTTTAACTTTGATGCTTATGTTTTACTTGATTCAAGTGCAAATTTATCTTATGTGACTCCTCTGTTGGCTGTTAAATTTGGTGTGAGTTATGAAATCTTGAGGGAACCTTATTCGGTGTATACTCCTGTGGGTGATTCTATTATTGCCTAGAAAGGGTATCGTGGTTGTCCTGTGTTGGTGTTGCATAAAGTGTTCCCCGATGACCTTGTAGAACATGAAATGTATGATTTTGATGTCATTCTTGGGAGGGATTGGTTGTATGCATCATATTCCTCAATATATTGTAGAACTACGCAAGTCAAATTCCAAGTTCCTAATGAACCCGTGTTGGAGTGGAAGGGTAGTGATTTTGTGGTTAAGGTTCAGTTTATTTCCTACCTTAAAGCCCAGAAGATGATTTGTAAAAGGTGCATCTACCATATTGTGCGGGTTAGACACGTGGAGGGTGAGTCACCTAGGCTTGAATCGGTCCCGGTGGTACATGAGTTTCCTGAGGACTTTCCCAGTATTCGTCCAAATAGAGAAGTAGATTTTGGTATAGACCTTCTCCCGGATACTTAACCTATTTCTATCTCTACTTATCATATGGCCCCGGCGGAGTTGAAGGAATTGAAAGATCAATTGAAAGATTTGTTAGAAAACGGGTATATTAGGCCAAGCATTTAACTGTGGGGTGCTCCCGTGTTGTTTGTGAGAAAGAAGGCTGGGTCTCTCCGGATGTGTATTGATTACAGATAATTGAACAAGGTGACCGTTAAGAATAGGTACCCGTTGTCTAGGATTGATGATTTGTTTGACCAACTTCAAGGAGATACTCATTTCTCCAATATAGATCTTTGTTCGGGTTATCCCAATTGAAGGTGAGAGAGTGTGATATTCCAAAAATTGCTTTCTGGACTCGTTATGGTTATTTAGAATTTGTGGTGATGTCATTTGGGTTGACAAATTCTCTAGCAGTGTTTATGTATCTTATGAATCAGGTATTTAAGTCGATCCTTGATAATTTTGTGGTGGTCTTCATTGATGATATTTTGATCTACTCCCGTAGTGAAAAAGAGCATATGGGTCATTTGAGGTTGGTTCTCCAAACTTTGATAGAGAAGCAATTGTATGCCAAATTTAGCAAGTGCAAGTTTTGGTTGGGACAATTTTCCTTCCTTGGTCATGTGGTGTCTGGTTATGGCATCAAGGTTGATCCTAAGAAAACCAAAGCGGTGAGAGATTAGCCTAGACCATTGACTCCTTCGGATATTAGAAGTTTCCTTGGTTTGGCCTGTTATTATAGGAGGTTTGTTGAAGGGTTTTCTTCTATAGCGTCTCCATTGACCAAATTGTCTCAAAAGAAGGCCAAGTTTGTATGCACCAATGAATGTGAGAAGAGTTTCAAAACATAGAAGGATCAACTTACATCGGCTCTTATTTTGACCTTGCTAAATGGGTTAGACAAGTTTGTGGTCTATTGTGATACCTCACGTATTGGTTTGGGTTATGTTCTTATGAAACATGGTAAGGTGATAATAGCCTATGTGTCCTGACAATTGAAAGTTCATGAACAAAATTATCCAATACATGATCGTGAGCTAGCGGCGGTAGTGTTTGCTTTGAAAATATGGCCACATTATTTGTATGGGGTTCATGTGGATGTTTTCACCGATCACAAGAGCTTGCAATATTTGTTCACCCAAAGGGACCTTAATTTGAGTCAAAGGAGATGGTTAGAACTTCTTAAAGATTATGATATGAGTGTCCTTTATTATTTCGGTAAGGCTAATGTTGTGGCGGATGCTCTTAGTAGACTCTTTATGGGAAGTGTGACACATGTGAAGAAGGGAAAGAGAAAGATAGCAAGGGATGTACACCATTTGTCTATTTTGGGGTGTGAGTCCAACAAGTACAGAATCCTTGTGCAAGGAGGATCTGAGTCTTCCTTTGTAGTTGATGTTAAGGCTAAACAAGATTTATATCCTTCCTTGGTGGAGTTGAAGAAGTTGGTTGCGGATGGAAAAATTGAGGTTTTCTCCCAATGGGGAGATAGTGTGCTTCGGTACCAAAACTATTTGTGTTCCAAATATGGATGGCTTGAGGGAAATCATCATGAAAGAGCCCCACAATTCACAATATTCTCTTCATCTAGGATCTACCAAAATGCACTGAGATTTGAGAGAATTATATTGGTGGCATGGTATGAAAAAGGATATAGCAAAGTTCGTGTCGGAGTGTCCTAATTTCCAACAAGAGAAAGTGGAGCATCAAAGGCCTAGTGGATTGACACAAGATATTGAAATCCCTACTTGGAAGTGGAAAGATGTGAATATGGACTTTGTGGTTGGGTTACCTCGTACTTGGAGATAATTTGATATATATGGTTGGTGGTTGATAGGATGACCAAGTTAGCTTACTTCTTACCGTTAGGGTTTATGCTACTTACTACCTATAGTGCCGAGGAGTATGCTAAGTTATACATTCAGGTGTTGGTAAGATTTCATAGTATACCAAGGTCTATCATATCGTATCGTGGAACTCAATTTACATCTCATTTTTGGAGGTCCTTTCAAAAGGGACTTGGTACTAAAGTCAAGTTGAGCACCGCATTTCATCCTCAAATCGATGGGAAAGCCAAAAGGAAGATTCAAACCTTGGAGGATATGCTAAAGGCTTGTGTATTGGAGTTTAAAGGAAATTGAGATAACCATCTACCACTCATCGATTTTTCTTACAACAATAGTTTCCATGCTAGTATTGGTATAGCTCCGTTTGAGGCTTTATATGGTAGGAGATGTAGGTCTCCAATTGGTTGATTCGAAATAGTTGATCCGGCCTTAATAGGCCTGGATATGGTTGTTGAGGCTGTTGAAAAGGTGAAGTTGATTCGGGAAAGGTTGAAGACGGCTTAAAGTTTCCAAAAGTCTTATTCTGATGTTAGGAAGAGGGATCTTGAGTTCCATGTTGGTGATTGGGCGTTGGGCCTTATGAGATTGTGGAACGGGTTGGCAATGTAGCATATAGGTTGGATTTACCTTTGGACATGAGTTCTATTCATCCAATTTTCCATCTATCTATGTTGAGGAAGTTGGTTGGTGACCCTAAGGAAATTGCACCTTTGGAGGGTGTGACGATTGAAGAGAACTTAACCTATGAAAAGGTGCAAGTTTAAATTTTGGATAGACAAGTGAAGTGGCTTCTCAATAATGAGGTAGCTTTGATGAAAGTGCTTTGGAGGAACCAAGATGTGGAGAGTTCAATTTGGGAAGCGGAGTTGGACATGATGGAGCGATATCCTTATCTCTTCCAATCTACTCAAGCCTAAGGTACTAGGTTCTATCCTTTATTCGTCCTAATTCTTTGTTTCTTGAGTTTCATGACATTGCATGCATACATAAGCACGAAAATGATTTAAATAATGTTTTGTAATGAGTTTTGAAAGACTTTTGATATGATGCACGATCTTTTGAGGTATGGCTAGAATGTCTCTTTTTTTGATTGACGTCCTCAAGCCGTAGTACTAGCTCATTTGAGGAAAAATATTCCCAAGGGAGAGACCATGTAACGACCCAAAAATTTTCAAACTTCTTGATGGTTGGTCCTGGTTAGTGGTGGACTGATCCTAGTTGAATTTTGGTAGCCATGGGTTATGTTTAAGTGACCGGATTCAAGGAAATCATTTTTGTGGGAGTTGTAAGGCCGCTTAGACAGTAGCGACTTTGAAAGGCCATATCTTTTGCAACTGGTTACATGCAATTCAGACATTGTCTGAGGAAGTTATGGCCTTTACAGTGAGACTGCCCATATTTGGAATTATGCTGGAAAAGGATTCGGGGAAGAGGCTAAGGACCGAACCATGGATAGTTTGGTGGTCAACGGACCGTGAGGAGGTTCGTGGGTGGTTCTAGTGAGATCCCAAGGGTCGGGGGCCAATTCATGGTACAAGTAAAGTCCCACAGACCATATCACGGTCTGTGTGACCCTTCACGGCCCATGAGGGGTCCCGTGAGGTGATCCAGTGTGCTGGCCAGGGTTTGGGGATGGACTGCGGACCAAGTGTGGCTCCACAAACCAGTACGCAGTCCGTGTGCAGCCACACGATCCGTGGGTCGCTCCCTTAAGTCTTCCAGAAAGTCCCCCCAAGAGTTTGAGTCGAAGCCAAGGCCAAGTGAGGCCACAAGGACAAGTACACGGTCCGTATACTGTAGATGGCCCCTGGGTGCCTTCCGGTGGCACTGTGTTTCAGTGATGAGTCCGCTTTATTAATGGTAATTTCGTAAATTAGTCTAATCCTATGACTCTTTTAGCCTCCTTAAAGTCTACTAAACCCCTAAATTCAAACCCTAATCCTATTTCAATCATCAAAACCCTCTTCAATCCTCTCTAAAAAGTTTTGAATTCCTTTGACCTCCATTGTTGAAAGCTTGAAGAAAATTGGAGAAGATCATTTTGCTTGCTAAATTCTTCAATTCTTGTGGTTAATCTCTAGGTATATGGGTTTTATTCATGGATTCCATTTCATCCATGAAGACCCAAGAACTCTACTCTTTAATTCATGATTTTAAGCTTCTTTAAGTTATGGTTTCTTCTAATTTTAATGTATTTCATTTCATTGGATTGTGGGCTGTAGAAATTAGGTGAATTAATGATGATTTAAGTTTGAATTTTATGAATTTCATGAAAAGTTCTGAACGATCAATATGTATGTCCCTTAAAGATTTAACTATACATGGGTAAATGGCATTTATTTTGATTATGGAATTTCTCATGATTTAGTTGAATTATCTCTTGAATTGTGAATTTAAAGTTTGAATTTCATTCCCCATGCACTTGCTCCTCATTCATAGCATATGCATTGAAGATTGGTTATGATGAAACTCTTGTTATGATATGATATGTTAAGGCTTGTGATCACATAGTCTCTTGTTATGGCTCTTTGAACATTTTGGGTGCTTGCACTACTTTGATATGTTTTGAAGGCTTGATATGATACGCTATGTAGATGAGCTACTCTTATTGCATTGTATGGAAACGTTTAGAAATTCTTGTTGGCTTTTAGCCTAAGTATGGATATGGATTTGATCATGTTTTGATTTGGCTAATGATGCATGTTTTTTAAAAGATTATGAACTCTCTGTTTTGAAAAGATTGCATGGATATATATATATGTATTCCTATGGGATGAGGCCTAGTACCGATAAATTGGAGTTGGGTGGACTATCTCCAAGGGTCCATAATCCTTTCAATCAAACCATGTGCCAACATGGGATTTCTCCCTAGATGGGATGACTTGTTTGTTTCCCCTTGTTGATGGGTGACTAGGGAACTACCTGGCAAGTAGTCCGGATCCAAGTAGTACGTTGTTGTTTGAGGTCACATCCAGGCTATAATATGATCTTAGGTTGTATTTCATGCATCATGGCATGGCATATTGTTATAATATAATCCTCTTAGCTATGTGCATTCATTTCGTATCATTTGTCCCCTTGCCATCTCATTGGTCATAGTATATTATCATATGCATTGCATGCCCGCATACTTAGTACATATTTTTTACTAACCCATACTCTTTATCTATATTTTCTAACCATGTAGGGACCAGAGATGATTTCTACCTTCCGACAGACGACGAGTGAAATCCTTGGAGTTGATAGCTTGTGGTGAGCCCTTTGGTTCAAGGGTAATAGCCACATACTATCTTCCTTGTAGTCATTTATTTTTTTATTTCATGTATTGAGGGAGATCCCCAAACTATGTCAAGGCCCTGCTCTTCTTATGTAGAGGCTATGTTGGACACACTAAACTCTTGCACGTTGTATTATGCTTTATTGGGATATTATGACTATTGGGATTTTCTTATGGAAATGATGTTCCATTTATGCTTATGATATGTTTATGGGATTGTGAATGTTGGGAATGTACTTATGTGGAAATGTAAGAACCCAAATATTTTTAAAAACTCCTTATGGTTGGTCTTATATGATGTACTACTGGTCATGGTTGAGTTTTGGGAGCCACGGGTTGATTTTAAGTGACAAAATGCAAAATGGATCTTTTGGTAGCCTAGAGAAGCCGTTTGGATAGTAGTTTTTGCACAAATGTAACTTTTAATGCGGGTTGAAGATGGTTGGGTTAGCTTCGCAACTCAACTGGTTTCACTCGACTCAGAGTTCGTATAAGGAAGTTATGAAATTATTAGTGGGACTGCCTGAAATTCGGAAGAAGTTGGATATAGGCTCTGAAAAGTGACCAAGGACAGGGCCACCATCTGTGAAACTTGTCACGGTCTGTGTGGGGTGTCGTGGGATGCTCCAGTGAGCTAGGAGTGTCTAGGAACCACCCTATGAGGCAAGTCATAGGCCACGGACCACCAAACGATTCGTGAGACATTTGACGAGCCGTGTGGTGTCTCGTCTGGTGGGGCAGCAAAATGGCTAGGTTGTGGTTGGTCTTTGTGGCTAAGGTAAGGCTCATGGGACAGGGGGACTGTCCGTCCACCCTCAAACGGTCCGTCAAGTGATCCAGAAAGTCCTCTGGGAGTTCGCGTTGAGAATTGACAAAGTGTCATATGATGGACGGGGTACACGAGCCGTGAGACAAGTACACGGCACTGTAGCAGCCATGTGACCCTGTGTCCAGTTAAATGCTCTATTTTATTAATGGTAATTTCATGATTTAACATTTCCCTAAGCCCCTTTTAGTTATCCTAAGGTCTCCTAAACCCTTTAATCAATCCCCAAACGCTCATTCATCCATTCAAACTCTCCTATACTCTCTCTTAAGATTCTAAGACTCTCTTGGCCTCTATTGAAGAATGCTTTGGGAATTCGGGGAAGAAGACATTGACTAAGTTTGACTTTGCTTATTGTTGTTGGGATTAAGGTATGTGGGACTTGATTCAAAGATCCTCTTTCATCCTTGAAGATCCTAAGAACCCCAACCCTTTAAATTTGATTTCAAGTTTTCAATTAGTTTTGGGTTCTTCCAATATTGTTTTAGATTAGTGTTGGGACTTGAGTGTTGTAGATTTTAGGTGATTTAAACGTGATTTTGATCATGAATTCCTGGATGATTATTGAAACCCTTTTTAATCAACTTGCACGTTCAATTTCATGATTTAATTAAGCATGGGTAACTTGCATTATAATTTATTCATGGATTTCTACGTGTTTTATGATCAATTGTCTTTCAAATTGTTAAATTAAGTTCGAATTCCATTACCCATGATGTTGATATTCATTCATGGCATATGCATGGCTATTGTTATGAGGAAACAACCTGATGAACCTTTGTTATGATATGATTTATAAAGGCTTGTGATCATATAGTCTCTCCGTTTTGGCTCTATGAGCATTTTGGGTGCTTGCATCATTTTGATATGTTACAAGGCTTGATATGATAAGCTATTAGATGGGCTACTCTTATTGCATTGACAAGATAAGATCATGAAAAGTTTTGGAAGTTTTGATAAGTTTTAACTCAAGCATGAACAAGTTTTGAACAATGGTTTCATTTTTACTAAGTATGCATGTTTTGAAAGGAAGTATAAGTCTCCGGATTTAAACGTTGCATAGACCTATACGTATTATCGAGGGATGAGCTTAGCACTAAGGGATTGGAGCAGGGTGGACTTTCTCCACAGGGTCCATACTCCTTTCCGTCAAACCATGTGCCACCATGGGTTTTCTCCCTTGATAGAGATTGATATGTTTTGTTTTGTATCCCCTTGTTTAAGGGTGTTAGGGTACTACTTGGCAAGTAGTACTGGGTTCGGGTAGTGGGTCGTCCAAATATTTTTGACTTTGTCGGTTGAGGTACATCCCCGCTATATATATATGATCATAGCATTGCATCTCATGCATCATTGCATAGCATCTTATTATATTACTCTTTGGTTACGTGCTTTCATTTCGTATCACTTGTCCCCTTGACATGTTGTTGGTCACACTATACTTGTCATATGCACTGCATGCCCGCATACTTAGTGCTAAATTGTGCTAACCCATATTCTTTTCTACATGTTCTAACCATGTAGGGGATGAGGGTGATTACTACATTCTTTTGGACGACGTTTGATATCTTGGTGGAGAAGTTGCTAGTGGTGAGCCCTCTTGTTCAAGGGCAATAGCCAACGTCTATATACCTCCTTATTTTCATGTATTTTCATTTGTATTATCTTGAAGGTGAGCCTCAAGATTGTCGAGGTCCCACTCATCAATATAGAGGCATTGTTGGACACAAATCTTTACTCTTGTATGTTTGACTCTTATGTTGGATATTTGGCTATGTAATATGATGCTATTTCACTTGATTTATG
>JBCEWC010011159.1:0-16962 GCA_038996855.1 Solanum aculeatissimum
ATGGAAGAATCACTTTGGTAACACACACTGGGAGTTGTAAGATAACTAAGACAGGAAAGCTACAAAATGTATTATATGTTCCAGATTTTCAATATAACCTTCTGTTAGTATCAAAGTTGACCAGGGAATTGCATTGTTTTGTATCTTTCTACCCTGGGTTTTGCTTATTCCAAGACCTTTCTACTGGGAGACTGAAGGGGATTGGTAGAGAGCATGATGGTCTTTATCTCTTGGTTTCATCAGACACTTCTGAGGCTGGAAAGACACAATGTGCAGATGCTAGAGGATTTGTTGTTCATGATGGCAAAGGTGATATCACGTTATGGCATAAGAGATTAGCTCATGCCCCAATGAAGTCAATAAAGGATATCTTTGGCTATACACTGGAGGATTGTAAATCTCCACTAGAAAGCTGTGAGATATGTCCATTAGCTAGACATACTAGACTGCCATTTCAGAACAGTGATACTAAATCAGAAAGAGTTTTTGCTTTATTACATTTGGATGTATGGGGTCCATATAATACTCCAACTTATGATGGGAACAAGTTCTTTCTTACAATTATTGATGATTTTTCAAGGATTACATGGATTGTTTTGTTGAAATTCAAGTGTGATGTTTTGATAATTCTTAAACAATTTTTTAAGATGGTTCATACTCAATTCAATTCATCAGTTCAGGGTGTTCGAACAGATAATGGTGGAGAGTTTGTTGGTGATCAGATGCAAGCATTATTCAAAGATTTGGGAATCATTCATTATAGGACATGTGCCTACACTCCACATCAAAATGGGATTGTTGAGAGGAAGCACAGACACTTGTTAGAATTAGCAAGAGCACTTCGATTTCAAGGAGGTATTCCTATAAAGTTTTGGGGGCACTGCATACTTACAGCTGTCTACATCATTAATAGACTACCATCTCAAACATTAGCAGGCAAGTCACCATATGAAATTTTCTTTCAGAAGAAACCTTCCCTTTCACACTTGATAACACTAGGATGCTTATGTTATGCCAGCACTTTACCTAGACTTGATAAGTTTGCATCTAGAGCAGTAAAGGCAATTTTTATGGGATATTCTAGTGTGACAAAAGGATACATCCTGTTTGATCTCAATAAACAAATATTCTTTGTTAACAGAGATGTTGTGTTTTATGAGAATTATTTTCCTTTTAAGGATAATTCAAATAAGTATGCAACTCCTGAAATGTCTTCATATCATGACTTCCTGACTGAGCTAAAACCTCCCTATTATGATTCTATTGATCCCACACCTGTACATATCCCATCTGTGCTTGGTGGTTTGCCCTCTCCTGATCAACCATCTCCTCCCAGTAATTCCCTCAATCATGATCCAGTGTCTGAACAACCTGCTACTTCAGTCCAACCTATACCTTTAAGAAGGTCCAGTAGAACCTCTCATCAACCTCTTTGGTTAACAGACTATGTATCCAAGCCCTCTGCAAAATCAAGTACACACAACATGTCCAATTATGTGTCCTATGATAGCTTATCATTCTCCCATAAAACTTACTTAAAAGCATTCTCAGCTATTCAAGAACCTTCATCCTACCAGGAAGCCATTACAGATCCTAGATGGCTTGAAGCTATGAGGACTGAAATTCAAGCACTTCAAGATAACCATACTTGGGACTTGGTTCCCTTACCTTCCAGGGAAGGTTCCCATTGGTTGTAGATGGGTGTATAAAGTAAAGTTGAAGTCTAATGGAAACATAGAGAGATTTAAAGCCAGATTAGTTGCAAAAGGCTACACTCAGAAGGAGGGCCTTGATTTTCATGAAACTTTCTCTCCAGTAGTCAAAATGCCTACTGTGAGGACTGTTCTATCTTTGGTTGCTCAACACAACTGGCACATTCATCAGCTGGATGTTTACAATGCTTTTTTACAAGGTGATTTACATAATGAAGTTTATATGCAGTTGCCTGAGGGATTTCCAAGCCAAGGGAGAATAATAGACCGGTATGTAGGCTTGTGAAATCCCTTTATGGGCTTAAACAAGCTAGTAGGCAGTGGAATTTGAAGTTATGTGAAGCACTGGTACATTCAGGTTTTGTTCAGAGAAAACTTGACCACTCACTGTTTATCAAAAGGAAAGGAACAAATATTGTAGTAATCTTGATTTATGTGGATGATATGTTGGTGACAGGGAGAAACATGGCACTTATTGAACAGACAAAGGTTGCTCTACATCAGGCCTTCAAAATCAAAGACATTGGTGATCTTAAGTTCTTTCTTGGAATGGAATTCAGCAGGTCTAATAGAGGAATCTTGATAAATCAAAGAAAGTATGCACTGGAGATTATATCACAGCTAGGATTGGGAGATGCAAAGCCATCATGGACACCACTTGAAGCAAATATTAAGCTCACAACACAAGAGCTGGATGATTTGACAGGAAAGTCAGATGATGAGTTTTTGGAAAACAAGGAGAAATATCAAAGTTTGATAGGAAAGATGTTATATCTAACAATGACTAGACCAGATATTACCTTCTCTGTTCAGACACTTAGCCAGTTTTTACATCAGCCAAAGAAGTCACACTGGGAGGCAGCAATCAAGGTGATGAGATACATTAAAAGGGAACCTGGACTTGGGATAGTATTGAGCAACAACAAGACAAGCAGATTGAGTGTTTTTTGTGATGCAGACTGGGCATCATGCCCTAACACTAGGAAGTCAGTCTCAGATTTTTTAGTCAAATATGGTGATTCTCTGATATCCTGGAAATCCAAGAAGCAGAGTGTAGTGTCCAGAAGCTCAGCTGAAGCTAAGTACAGTAGCATGGCCAATGCAGTTTCAGAAGTAACATGGATAATAGCCCTGCTGAAAGAATTGGGAAGTGAGGTTAAAGAGCCAGTGATGATTTACAGTGATAGCAAGGCGGCACTACAAATAGCAGCTAATCCAGTGTTTCATGAGAGAACAAAACACATAGAGATTGACTGCCATTTTATAAGACAAAAGATACAGGAAGGTGTGGTGAAGGCAATGCATGTAAACACTAAAGATCAACTGGCAGACATACTGACAAAAGGTTTACCTAGAATGCAACATGAATATTTGGTAGGCAAGCTGGGTGTGCTGAATGTATTTGCACCCACCATCTTGAGGGGGAGTGAAGAATTAGGCATCACATAAAGTGAGTAGTTAGAAGTTTGTTAGGAATTAACTGACAGTTAGTTAGAATTCTGTTAGTTAGTTAAAAGAGAATAGCCACTCTTCAAGGTTGTTAGGGTCATTACAAATTGTATAGATAGGGTGTATTTGTAATCTTCTTTCACTACTGAAGAAATAAATCTCAGCACTATTTTTTCCTTTTCTTCTCTATCCTTCGATCCTATCAATGTGAGATGACGAATTCATCATGATAGTCCCACACTTGAACATGAACAATAAAATCTTCAAACACACTGGCGAACTAAAACCTTTAAGGAAGAGCATGACCGTTTTCCTCCTAATTCAGCATTCGATACATGTGCTTGAGGATAAAGATAGGTAGGTCAACACAAACCTCAATATTAAGTAACTTCTGCTGGGTTTATAGTTAGTGTGAATTGAGAGATGAATTTATAGTTAGTGTGAATTGAGAAATGAAGGTGAAAAGAATAAGGAAAATGTGGGGGTAATCAAGTGAAGGGAAAAGGAAAATGTGGGGGTAATCAAGTGAAGGGAAATGAAGAATCATTTCTCCCTTATCGGTAAAATAGAGGAAAAAAGTTGTCCTTATATTAGGAAATATTTTCTCTAACTCTTAAAGATTCAAGTAAAGGGGACCCCCTCGCGTCGTCGTTGCTCGGCTTCGGCTTCGACAAATGATGTGATTGATTGATAAATTTATTTCACCAATCTCATAATTTTTTTTCTGATATTTTATTTTGTGACTTATTAATTGGTTATTTAATTCATAAATTATTTATTAATTAAATTAATTTATGAATTATTTATTAATTAAGTACGTGGAATTAGTTAGTTTAACCACTTTTAAAAATTCGCATGTAAAACTGTTCCTTTGAACAGATACCTTTCTTCCCAAAAGTCATCATGCTTGTTCGGAACAGATGAAATTGTATAAACAGATGGATTCACGCTCAATTCTGGCTATAAATAGAGGTCATTGCTACATTATTCCATTACGAAAAATTCTTCTCTTCTTCTGCATATATTTTCTTACAAAATAAATTCGAGTCTGTGTGAAGTCATTGTTGGTTCTTTGAGTTCGCTGAAAATCACAAGAGTTTAAGGTACCACATTCTGTGATTGTTAATATTTTTTATCCTGAGAAGAAATAATCTATAATCTCGGGTACAACGAGGGGATTAAATTCCTTAAGAACACATAGTGAATTTTGTGGACTCAGATTGTTGAACGTATTTTTTGTTTTATAATTTTTTTTGTTACTTCTTGAATACAGAGGGACAACAAGCTTAAAGAATTCAATTTTAAATTATTTTTTTCTTTTTGTATTCTTACTTTCTGAATTTTTCTGTATCTTTTCTGATTTGACTTTTTTGTCTAATTGTGACAAAAATAATGTCTAATCCGAGTGAAGTCAATGTTGGAACAATGAATGTTGCAACAACATCTTTTGCAAATCGTTCAAATGTTGCACTTGCAATTCCACCAACGAAAAAATCTGTAAAATTTGCTGGCGTTGATTTCAAGGGATGGCAGCAGAAGATGTTCTTCTACTTTACTACCCTAAGTCTACAAAGATTCATTAATGAGAGTGTTCCTGTATTTCTTGAAGGAACTCTGGATGATGAACGAATGTTGGTGACTGAGGCTTGGAAGCACTCAGATTTTCTATGTGGAAACTATATTTTGAGTGACCTGCAAGATGATTTGTATAATGTGTACAGTAACTTGAAGAATTCTAAGGAACTCTGGGATGCTTTGGAAAAGAAGTACAAAACTAAAGATGTCAGAATGAAAAAATTTATTGCGGCAAAGTTCCTAGACTACAAGATGGTAGACAGTAAACTGGTTGTTGCCCAAGTTCAGGAGTTGCAAGTTATAATTCATGATATCCTTGCAGAAGATATAATTTTATCTAATACCTGGTTTGAACATATTAAATTTGTTCTTAATACTCACACAATCTTTAATGTAGGATTGGTTGTTAATGATACTTTTCTAGTGGCAGTCATCATTGAGAAGTTACCCCCACTTTGGAAGGACTTCAAGAACTATTTAAAGCATAAACTCAAGGAGATGATTGTTGAAGATTTCATCATACGCTTGAAAATTGAAGAGGATAACAAGGTGGCAGAAAAGAGGTCACAAATAAAATCAACAATAACAGGGGCAAAAATGGTTGAAGAAGGGTCAAATGTCAAAAAGAGAAAGAAGTCATCTGGAGCACAAGGCAATTCACTTAAAAAAAGGTTCAAGGGTAATTGTCATAACTGTGGAAAGGTTGGACATAAAGTTGTTGATTGTCGCTCTTCAAAGAAGTAAAAGAAAAAGAATTAAGCAAATATGATTGAAAAGAATAAAGAAGTGAAGAACCTGTGTGTCATGTTGACTCAATTCAACTTGATAGGAAATCCCAAGGAGTGGTGGCTTGATTTTGGAGCCACTTCACATGTTTGTGCAGTTAAAGAAGTTTTTGCAACATATGACCCTGTTGCACCTGATGAGACCATTTACATGAAAAATTCTTCCACAATAAAAGTTAAAGGATATGGCAAAGTATGTTTAAAGATTACATCTAGCAAGGTGGTGACTCTAAACAGAGTTTGTCATGTTCCAGAAATGAGAAAGAATTTAGTTTTTTATGGTCTCTTAATCAAGAATGAATTTAAATGTGTTCTTATTTCAGACAAAGTTATAATTAGCAAAAATGAGATGTATGTAGGAAAAGACTACCTTACTGAGGGACTTTTCAAACTGAATGTAATGGTTGTTGAAAGTAATAAAGTTCAAGCTTCTTCTTATTTATTTGAGTCAAATGATTTATGATATTCACGTTTAGGACATGTCAATTATAAAACCTTGCGAAAAATGAATAATTTGAATTTGTTGTCAAAGTTTGAAAACAAACAATAAAAATGTCAAGTTTGTGTTGAATCTAAGCATGTTAAGAATTCATATAAGTCAGTTAAGAGGAATTCAAACCCCTTGGACTTAATTCACGCAAATATTTATGACATGAAGTCAATACCATCTCACGGTGGAAAGAAATGTTTCATAACATTTATTGATAATTGTACACGATACTACTATGTTTATTTACTTAGTAGGAAAGATGAGACAATTGAAGCATTCAAAAGTACAAAAGTGATGTTGGAACACAACTGAACAAAATGATTAAAATGATAAGGAGTGATGAATATGAATCTCCTTTTAAGGAAATATATTTGAAATATGGCATCATTCGTCAAACACAACCCCTTACTCACCACAATCCAATGGAACTGCGGAAAAGAAGAACAGAATACTTAAGGAGATGATGATTGTCATGTTAATCAATTCTAATTTATCCCAGAACTTGAGGGGGGAAGTCATCCTTACGGCTAGTTATACTACTAAATTGAGTTTTCCATAGTAAAACACAATCTATTCCACATGAAAAATGAAAAGGAAGAAAGTCTAACCTTGAATACTTAAAAGTGTGTGGGTGTTTGGCTAAGGTTCAGATTTCTAAATCTAAAAGGATGAAAATAGGACCAAAGATGGTTGATTGTATGTTCATAGGATATGCTATGAATAGTAAAGCATATCGATTTCTGGTATATAGATCAGAAAATTCTGACATTCATATTAATACGGTAATTGAATCAGATAATGTTAAATTTTTTGAACTAGTATACCCGTATAAGAAAGAATATGAATCATCTAATGAAAGAACTAAATGACCTCAAGAAGAAACAAAGGAAATTTATCATAATGAGGAAAATCTAAGGCGTAACAAATGTCAAAGAACCTCTACTTCCTTTGGATAAGATTTTGTAACATTTTTGTTAGAAAATAAGCCTTGAACCTTCACAAAAGTTATGACTTCTTCAGAAGCACAATATTGGAAAGAGGTCGTCAATAGTGTGATTGAATCCATAATGAATAATCATACATGGGAATTGGTTGATCTTCCTCTCAAAAATAAATCAGTAGTGTCTAAATAGATTTTCAAAAGGAAAATAAAAGCTAATGAAACTATTGACAAATATAAAGCGAGGCTTGTTGTTAAAAGATTTAGACATCGTGATGGTCTTGACTACTTTGATACATACTCATTGATAACTAGAATTACATTAATTCAAATGCTAATAGCTTTAGCTGTGATGTACGGTCTAGAAATTCATCAAATGAATGTCAAAATAGCCTTCTTAAATGGAGATTTGGAGGAATAAATATATATGGAATAACTAGAAGGGTTCATCGTTCCTGGAAATAAAAAGAAAGTGTGCAAACTTGTTAAGTCATTATATGGACTAAAACAAGCATCCAAACAATGGCATGCAAAATTTGACCAAACAATGTTGTCAAATGGTTTCAAAATTAATGAGTGTGACAAATGTGTTTACATTAAGAAAACTTCAAATAAAGATATCATTGTTTGTTTATATGTGGATGATATATTGATAATAAGTAACAATATTGCTAACATAAATGCTACTAAGTGTATGCTTGCTAATAAGTTTGATATGAAAGACTTAGGAGTTGCTGACTTGTTATTAAGGATTAAGATTCACAAAACACCTCAAGGTCTAACATTGTCTCAATCTTATTATATCAGAATGGTAATAGAAACATTCAAGTACTTGAACTACAAAAGTGCAAAAATTCCAATTAATCTGAACCTTAATCTTGCTAAAAATAAAGGTGAAAGTCAATCTCAATTGAATTATTTGAGAGTGTTGGAAAGTTTGATGTACATCATGAACTTTAAGCAACCAAATATAGCTTGTGCTCTAAGTAAATTGAGTCGGTGCACAAGTAATCCCAACCAAAACTACTGGATGGCAATAAAACGTGTTTTGGAGTATTCAGAACACACTCAAAATTTTATTTTGCATTATAACAAATATCCAACAGTTATTGAAGGTTATAGTGATGCAAACTAGATTACTGGGTCAACTAAAACTAAGTCCACAAGTGGATATGTCTTTACTATTAGTGGAGGAGCAATATCATGAAACTCATCCAAAAAAACATGTATAGCTCGATCTACAATGGAGGTTGAATTCGTAGCCTTATACAATGCTGGTGAAAAAGCTTAATGGCTTCAAAATTTCTGAGAAGACATTCCATTTTGGCCCAAACCAATGACTCCTATATGCATACATTGTGATAGTCAAGCGACAATAGGAAGAGCTGAGAGCGTTATGTATAATGGTAAGTCTTGTCACATACGGCAAAGACACAATTACCATTAGATAACTACTCTCTAGTGCAATTATCATAATTGACTATGTGAAGTCCAAGGATAATATGTCAGATCCACTTACAAAAGGCGTAACTAGAGAGGGAGTTGAGAGATCATCAAAGGGAATGAGACTATGGCCAATGACAAATCATCGTGGCGGTAACTCTACCTACAAAACTAGAAATCTCAAGATCTAGGTTCAAGGAGATCAAACAAAGTCATTGATGACGGTGCAACATTGTCAAAACTATGATAAAGTCCATTCTCATAATGAGATAATGTTCGGTAATAAAGATAAGGTAATATGATCTTTTAATGGTTTCTAAGTTTGATACAGGGTATATCAAATAGCGTATCTATGAGATAACACATTTATAAATCACCTATGTAAGTGTAAAGTGTAAGTCGCTTCAAGAAGAATCTGGTGAGGCCAGTTCTCTATGCACTTATCAACCAGGAAGTGTTCATAACTGAAACGAATAAAACAATGAGAACCAAAACCAGTTAAAGAGTTAGTTGTGTGACTTATGTTGTCTAGATGTACAACAAAGATCAACAATTCAAAGATATCACATCTACCGATTGACCGAGTATAGTCACTATGCAAAGTAAAAAGGGAAACATACTTATCCAGATGTAATTAATCCTTATTTATGGATCATACATGTTTTTCATGCATATGTTTTAAACAATAGTCATTCCCCATTCATGTGGGGAATTATTGGGTTTATAGTTAGTGTGATTGGAAAATAAATTTATAGTTAGTATGAATTAAAAATTGAAGGTGAAAAGAATAAGAAAAATGTGGGGACAATCAAGTGAAAGGAAATGAAGAGTCATTTCTCCCTCATTGGTAAAATAGAGGAAAAGTGTTGTTCGTGTATGAGGAAACACTTCCTCTAACTCTGAAAGAGTCAAGTAAAGGGGACCCTCTCGCGCCGTCATCGTTGCTCGCTCGCTCGACTCGACTTTAATTTCGGTAAATGATGTGATTGATTGATAAATTTATTTAACCAATCTCAAATTTTTTCTTTTCTGATATTCTCTTTTGCGAATTATTAAGTAGTTATTTAATTTATAAATTATTTATTAATTAAGTAGGCAAAATTAGTTAGTTTAACCACTTTTTAAAATTTGTACGTAAAATTGTTCCTTTGAATAGATACCTTTCTTCCCAAAAGTCACCATGCTTGTTCGGAACAGATGAGACTATTCTGAACAGGTGGGACTATTCTGAACAGGTGGATTCACGCCCAATTCTAGCTATAAATTGCTGTCATTTCTGCATTATTCCAGTATGAAAAATTCTTCTCTTCTCCTGCATATATTTTCTTACAAAGTAAAATTCGAGTCTGTGTGAAGTCATTACTGATTTTTTAGTTCACTGGAAATTTCAAGAGTTTGAGGTATCGCGACTCTGTGATTGTTAATCTATTTTATCCTGGGAGAATATAATCCATAACTTCGGGTACAATGAGAGGATTAAATTCCTTAACGACACACACTGAATTTTATTGTTGAACGTATTTTTTGTTTTATAATTTTTTTTGTTACTGCTTGAATAGAGAGGGACAACAACTTCATCAGGTTTAAGTCTAAGATTTTTTCTTAATCCGCTATTCCTTTTTTTAATCATAATTTTGTGCATAATATCAGAATAAAGCAGATATAAAACACACTTTCGTCTTCTCAACCCCGAGGATTGTCTTAAATGTTTTAAGCAATAGCAAGGGAAGATGACAGGTTGTCCAAGGGGCATCCGTTGAGCAACATCGACAAGAACCAGGTGAAGAGGAGTGTTCCATATTGAAGAAATTAAAGAAGTGTCATCACTCTTGCCATTCGTATAAAACTCAATAACCTTCTTCTTCTCCAGTTTTCATTGTACATCACCTTTGAAGAAATAAAGCAAACTAGCCCTGAATAGCTAATTTAATAAGAATAATAATCATATCTGTTCCACCAAACCATATTATTACTCTTTCTTGAAGCTCATATTGCTTCTAAAATTTAATTAAGTGAGAGAATAAGAGGAAAAGGTAGGAGTTTCATATGGAGGAACTTGAAAGAGATCCTCATCATCGATCACAATCTAATAAGGGAACTTGAGTTGGATGATTTGGGAAGAGAATAAGCAACATATTTTCCATGTATTAATTATGCAATATTTTTATTGTATCTAAATGAGCATGAAGAACGAGTCCATTTAATAGTCGTTAGAGAACTGATTAGAGATGCCTTTGCTTGTTCTCTCTTATGTCACATGAGAGAAATGCGAGGAGAAATTTGAGAGGAAGGTAGGAGAAGAGTGGGTTTACTGTCAAGAATGAGAATACAGGTACCACTGACTTTTCTTAGACGATGTCTAACTTTGGAGTTTAGATGATGAGCAATAGGTATCTCATCAAGGGAAACACAAATAATTCAACTAGAAAAGAGAATTTTTTGAAGAAGGAATTTTGACTCATATTTCTTCAACAAGAAAAACCATCCATGAAGTTTGCATGCCTAAATGCTTTTCTCTCAATATACGACTTGTTAAGATCGACAAGAATCACGTGTCATGCGGAAGCTAGTAAAGTAACCTTCAAAAGATTATGAGTATGCAGATAAATGAGAAACATATCATAAAAAGACAATAATTTAATGTGGTTCGATCAACTGACCTACATCCACAAGAGGAGATGAACAATCTACTATATAAAATAAAGTACACAACATCAAGAGAAATAACCTCACTAATTCACTCGAAATACAAAGAGGTTCACACAAGTATTAACAAAACACTTGTGACTCACCGATTCTCTCCCTACACAAAACTCTCAAGCCCTTATGGCTACATACTGAATGTCAAATAGAAGGAATGAACCCTATTTATAGAGTCATAAACCTTTTCCTACTAGAAAAAAGATTTGCCAAATATGGAGAATTTCTATTTTCCTTTTCTTAAGAGGAAAATCTCAATTATAGTAAGAAACTCAGGAAAAATATCCAACAAATCTCCCTCTTGGCCTAAATTTCTAACAAAATAAATTTGCTCCACCTTCTTTGTACAATCTTCATTAGGTTGAATCTCCTATGCAAAATTCTCTCTGCAAATTCCATGTCTCGTCACAGAGAACCTCTTTAGAAAAAGTTTCTCCAATAACATCTTCATTACTGACAAATATATTGCCTCTAGAACTGAACCCGCCAAGATGAACAATTGTTCTTATCCTCGTTTTGATTCCACTTGTTAGGATTGCACGTACCGCCAACCTAACTCCATATTCGTATGATAATGTTTGCTTTGGGCCAAGCCCTCACACATTTATTTTTGGACACATCCCAAAAGGCCTCATACTAATGGAGTTGGGTGAGCACTTATATATATTGGTATATTTTTTCTTCTTCACCCAATGTGGATGAGGTTTGTCATACCCAACAATCCTCCCTTCAAACCAAGACCACATAATTTGTAACCTCTCCTTCGACGATAATTTATTTGATCTGCTAGCCATCTTGCATCGCCACTACCAACCAGTTGGACACACCACCTGACCACCACTTTGCCAAGAAGACTTTGGACATAAGACATTAATCGTAAATTTTTGGTCTTGTTATCACACTGGAAACTTCTCATAAGACACAGTTCGATATATCCAAACCTAGGCTATGATACCAAGTGTTAGGATCGACAAGAATCAGGTGTCATGCAGAAGCTGGTAAAGCAACCTTCGAAAGACCATGAGTATGAACCTGAAATACACCATAAAGAGACACAATAATTTGACGTGGTTTGGTCAACCGACCTATATCCACAAGAGGAGATGAGCAATCCACTATATAAAAGAGAGTACACAACATTGAGAAAAATAACCTCACCAATTCACTCGAAATACAAAGAGGTTCATATAAGTGTTAACATAACACTTGTGACTCACCGTTTCTCTCCCTACACAAAACTCTCAAACCCTTATGGCTACATTGTGAATGCTACCAAATAGAAGGAATGAACCCCTATATAAAGAGTTGTAAACCTTTTCCTACTAGAAAAAAAATTCACCAAATATGGAAAAATTAGGAAACCTCAATTATAATAAGAAACTCAGGATAAATATCCGACATGACTCAGTTTCCTTAATGGAAGAATTTGTTGGAACAATCACAAGAGGAAGGTTTTTGAAATTGGCATTCATATATTCAAGAGAAAACATAGACTTACCGAATGACACAACATAATCAACTTCATTCTTAGATATCACAAGTATAGTGAGAAGTGGATTTGGAACAATTAGGGAAAGAGAGTTTTCAGGGGAACTTTCCTATTGAACTGGTGGAGGCACCATAGGTGGAGATTTGAGAAAAGATTGATTTGAGGACAAAAGAGATGAAGAAGAATCTATGGTAGAGAGATGAGGTGAAAAGTGTGAATATTCGAGGAAGATGATTCAAGCTTTGTCAAATATATGAATAATAAAGAGGTAAATAAAGGTGAATGAATTTTAGTGAGGTGAATTAGTTTAGAAGAAAAGAGGAAGCAGTTGAATAGGAGTAGTCAACTGACATGCCACGTCTCTACACATTTTTTTGACAATGTAGGAGACTTTTGGCATTTTGATGACTTTTTTAGATGGCATGAAGATAGATGATTTTAGTTATGTGTGCTTACTAACCAGTATAGTGAAGAAGAGGACTGAATAGACTTAAGTTTTCAAGCATTTATGGGTCATTTGGTTACTGGTTAGAGTTATGTGGGTATTAACTATCTAGGGTTTAGTTATGCAGGTATTAGTTATGTAAGATTTAGTTATGCAAGTATTAGTTTTGTAGGTAGTAGTTATGCAAGATTTATTTATTCAAGGTTTAGTTATATAGAATTCAAAAGAAATTAATAAGCTAATTCTTATTTCTAAATTATCAAATGTTTAGTGAGCTTATATTTATTATACTCATTAAATAATAAAAAAGGTCAAATATGCCCTTGCACTATTAGAAATAGTTTAAATATATCTATCGTTATACTTTCAATTTAAATACTTATTTTATGCATTTTGTCAATCATCAAAACTATGTTTATCTCAACACTAATATATGTTGTTTTTTTTTCAAATTTTAATAGTAAGAATGAAGCTTAAGATCTCACAAAGTGTTCCAAACAAACACCATCAAATTTCTTCAAAATGCATCTACCATTAAATTCTTCTATTGAGAATCTGGTGATTTTCAATAGATTATTAAGATTGAGTAAGATAGTATGACGAGTAGGACCTGCTCAGAACTGGATCAAATCATACCTCCTCAAATTGGACCAGAACAGATTATCCACATATATAGGAATTAGGCTGAATAATTGAATTACATTGTAAACATTAATTACATGTAGGGATGACAAAATGGTCAGTTATTTGGATACTTATCCAGATTTATACATTTTAAACGAGTTGGGTACCCAACTCATTTAAGATGGATAAAAATAAAATATTTTTTTTAAAAAGTTTATTTTTTAAAAAAATAAAACAATTTGTTTTAATATTTTATTTTGGATAGGGGGACACTCAGGGGCCGGGGGTTCGGGGTGGAGGAGTAGAGGGTGAGGATTGACTGAAAGATCATTTTCTTTTAAAACTTTTAACGTGATCCCTACTATAATATGGGTATTTATATTTACCCATATTATCCATTGGGTAACTCATTTTTACCCATTTAAAATATGAGATGAGTTGGATATTTTATCCATTTTTACTTAATTTGTATTTGATCGACTTATATTCGACTCAACCCACTTGTTTAGCTTATAAGTTACTTAAAAATAATTTATCCAAACACCCTCTTATGAGTTATCAAAAATTATCTAAATACTTTTTTTTTTTTTGGTAGTTAAGCCATGCATATTAATATAAACTTCAAGCATAAAGTAGTTCAAGTGTCTAGG
Source organism: Solanum aculeatissimum (assembly GCA_038996855.1). NCBI lineage: Eukaryota > Viridiplantae > Streptophyta > Magnoliopsida > Solanales > Solanaceae > Solanum > Solanum aculeatissimum. The sequence continues at coordinate 14,303 of JBCEWC010011159.1, forward strand.
CCACCCGTTTTTGGCGTGGCACATACATGGACCACATCCCGGTCCGAGGAAATACAAAAAGTGAAAATTGTTTTCCTTACATAACTAGTTCCTAGGATGTCTGCTTGTCATTGCTTTCTAGCAAATATCGGAGGAACTACAAAAATTATTGTGTTGCCATAGTCTGATCTCTTGACTCCTTCCTTAGCTAGTGCATCTGCTAGCTGGTTCTGTTCCCTAAACACGTGTTTCATTGTCACGCCTCTCAATCTGACCATTAGCGACCTGTATTCAAAAACAAGATTATCATATTTTGGATTACTCTCTTTTATCACCTTTATGACACCCTTCGAGTCAATGTTGATTTCCAGCGGAATCAGCTTGTGATTGGCGGCAATTTGCAGCCCTCTGAGGAGAGCTCTAAGTTCTGCTACTATCGAGCAATCTGAATACTTGTATTGTTAAATATAGTATATCCAATTTCTTACTTAAGAATGCGCAAGTCCTCCACGATGAGTTCATATATCTCTTCATATGTTGTATCCCCTCATGAAAGAATTTTGAGTATGGTAGATTTTTCATAATCGATAGGAGTCATTTGAGTGGATCATATATGGGGGCATTTCTTTCGGCAAGAACACAAGATGGAGTAGATATTCAAAATATCTATTTACTATTTACTATCTATTACTCTCTCTGTCTCATATTATATGAGCACATTTCTATAAATATTTATCTTATATTATATTGGTACTCGCACCATTAATTAGTTTGTTAATGATTTTTTCTAACTTAATTTAATATATATTGATATAAATGAAGAGTAAAATGATAAAATCTACTAGTGTATTAATAATAATTTCTTGAGACAGAACTAGTATCTACTGCATATACACATGCAATAAATAAACATGAAACTAGGTATACAGATTATTTATAACCACCTAAGGCTGACACCAACTTTCATGTAAACACCTTAACTTGTGTTTGGTCATTTTAAACTCCTCATATTGAGCTCCTTCTGTGTTTTTTACTATTTCTATCAACATATGTTGATAAATACATGTATCCATATGTACAAACACATTACATGTATCTATTACAATAATAGATATCAACATATACATGTAATTATAATTAATTTTAATTTTAGATACACTCAAAAAGATATAACTATTAATCAAAAAAAATTGCAGGACCTATATTACCATATTTGTATATGGCGTAGTTGATTAAAAAAAAAAAAATTTTCTTGGATTTAATTTTTTGAACAATATAAAGGTGCTTTCAGAAAGTGTGCGGACATATGTTTTGTTTCAAATCAAAATGAAAGCAAAATCAAGAACGTTAGTAGAGTGTATCCTAGTGTGCCATATTATTTCTTTAATATTTAGGACTTTCAAATCAACTAAAATCGCATTAAAATTTTGTATACGCTAAAAATAATCTTAGCATAATTTATATAATTATAACTAATCTCATTGTAGCTTGTATTCAAACCAAACCAGCCTTACTTCATTAGATGAAGTTGGTATTGAATAAAAATTGTAGAGGCATCTGAATGCACAAGAACACTTGGAAATAGTGTTAGTGCCAGAATCTCCACCCCTTTTATTTCATTCTTGGCAACGAACAGCGCTGAATACACTATTGATAAAGCGCACCAGAGACTCTAATTTATTGCCTTTTCCACAAAAATCTTCTTTCTTAATTAAAAATCTCAAATTCTAAATTTGAATATAAAGAAATTTCTTCCCAAATGTGGAGTAGGGATAAAGAATGCTTAGTGGAAGGACAAATATAAGATAACCCTCTCATAACACATTTATCAAAAAACTAATTTGACAATTTGGCCTCAGTGTGTGTAACAATCAGATCATTGATAATTAAATCTCACTGAAATCCGCTAAGATAATTTCAATTTTCATCATAAGCCCAAGAATTTTTTTAAAAAGAAAAAGTGTGCTCAGACAGCCAAGGGTTTGTCTTCAACCATTTAGGGATTTGAAACCCAAACGATCAGAAACTCTAGTCCACAAATTGCTTCTTCACTGCACAAAACTTATCAAAGAGAATAACTGAATAATCAAAGAGAGAGAAAACAAAGAAAATTTATTACAGGAACAAGAGGACATCAGCAGTCACATTTTAAGAATACACTGATGAATGCAAATGCTGAGAGGTGAAATATATATAGGAGGATTACAATTAGGGTTCTTGATGGGCCTGTACAAATTTGAGGTTTTTGTTCTTGTTGGATCAAATAATGTCTCAATCAGGCCCATCAACTTTTATTATTTCTGCACATTCTAAAGTTGTATATACTTTCCCTATCTCTTTTTAATTGTCATATTATGATTTTCAAAAGTTAATTTGAATAATTTTTAAAGTTAAAATAGACTAAATTAATTTTATAATTAAAACAAAAAATTTACATTTTTAAAAATTATAAGAAAAGAATTATCAATTGCAATTTTTTTCATATTAACATGATGAAAAAATAGATAAAATATTAGTCAAAATTTATATAATTGATTATAAAAATAAAAACTATGACAACTAAAATGACACAGAAAGAGTTACAATCAAACTTTTCTATAATAGTTGTTGACACCCAATTTTTACCTTCCACGTCATAAATTAATCATTGAGCTTCTTCAAATTTTAATAATTCAAAATAA
>JBCEWC010011160.1:0-16961 GCA_038996855.1 Solanum aculeatissimum
TTAATATATTGAAAACATTAAAAAACGTATCAGTAATTAATTGGTTGTTTAATTTTTTTAGGTATCAGTGAAACTAATTGTTAGTTTATAAATGTGTGTTATGTATCAGCGAAATAGCGAAAAAAGGGAATTTAGTAATTTTTTAAAATGATAGGAAATAATTGTAATTAAGTTTCCAAATGTTGTGTATTTCTATAATTTTTCCTAAATTTTTATATATTTCCTTAAGGTCATTTTTATTTTTACTCACTTCCAACTAATTTTGAAGCTTAACAGGACTAAAATAATTTAATGTTTTAAAAATAAATATTTTAAAAATATACAAAATATAAAGTAATATATATTGCAATTATTTTTATATTAATATAATAAAAAATATATTAGAATTGTTAGGTCAAAATTTATGTTGTTTGAAATTCAAAAAGCAAAAAGTGACGGTGTATTTTGAGATGGAAAAGAGTAATCATTTGGATCCATAGGTAAAACATGTTTAGTGATTAGTGACAGTAAAATATAAATCTAAGACTTTCACTTCCATATATACCACATTAATTCATCACAATAGAGAATTAATCATTGAAATTACTAGTTATTTGTTTTTTTATATGCTATTTCTTTGCACTTTTTTGCTTTTTGATAACTCAAACTTACAATCTTAAAATTAAAGATGATTCAGGTGGAACATATTTAATTTATCATCCGACCAATTCCTCTGATCGATTTGAGATCAATTCTTTCTTCTTAATTATTAGGTGTGAATTTTCCAAACACCAAATTAGTGGCCTTATAGGGTTGAGTCAAATTGAGTATGATACACCAACTTCAATTCACTATGAATGATCACCATCTGTCCAGTCATTTTTTGGTTACTAGTAGTGTCATGCTTCCGTGCATACATCAAATTCCTCAAGACAAGTGTCAACAACATCTTGTTGGTGATGGCAAAATAATTGGGGCATTACCAAAGAGGCGAAGTTACGTGGGAGTTCGAAAGTTCGAATAAATCTAATATTTTTTTTTTATAAATTCTATATTTGTATTTAAAATATACTTTGCAATATTTTTAAAATTTTAAAACTCTCAAACTGTTAATCCTGACTCCACCTCCGGAGCAAAAAGTACGAAAACACCAACTTTTGTTACTTACCAACCCACTATGACAAACTCTCGAGTGGTAGGCCTATGCCATCAAATGCCAATAGATTTGTCTACTAAGAAAAGTGCAACTCATACTTATAAAATTCTAATAGTACTTGGTTTAAGTTAATAGTGTGACAAATTTTTATATTATTTGTGAATTTTAACCCTTGTCCAATCTTTAATAGAAGGGTTTTGAACAAATTGCTTTTAGTGTTTTGAAAGATTTTTTTTTTATTTTCCCAAAAGCATCAACAAATTAAACATCCTCTTCTTTTTGTATAGAGACCAATTATATACCTTAAAGTAGATTGGATTATGTTAATTACCATGTTGTAAATATGAACTACTTAATCGTAATTTTTATGTTGGAATTAATCAAGGTGTGAGTGGTATTAAATGGATGGGTGGATAAACAAAGTTAAGTCTAGTTGATTTCATTTAATGAATGGATTGGACCAATATTGACTCAAAAATTATTTGGGATAAAATGGACTAGATCATGACCCGTCTAACTTGATCCATTTTATTTAAAGGGGTTTTGAACACTAATTAGAAAGAATCTCAATGTGCTCATTTAGAAGAATGTTTTTCACTTCTAGTAAATGGGGCTTTATGATATCATTTCGAATCAAGCAAAAAAATAATAATCAAATTTACTACCTTCTATTGAAAATAATTTAAAATTACACCACTGCATTATATTAGAAGGTCGATAATATTAATCGTTTCATTTTAGTTCTTAATTCTTGCAAGACTTCAGCCTGAAATAGGTAGCTATCAACTTGATCAAAATTTTAATACAATGAATTTAACAAATTAAAAAAATGGTTAAAACAAAGAAAGATTTACTATCAGTAGATAATGATTTATATAATTATAAATTACAAATTTAATTAAAATGTCAAGATGGCCGAGTTGGTCTAAGGCGCCAGTTTCAGGTACTGGTCCGAAAGGGCATGGGTTCGAATCCCATTCTTGACAAATTATTTTTTCCCTAATAAAATCCCCGTTGCTATTTATATTTTCTAAACTTTATAACAAAAATTATTCCATGAATATTCTTAAATTTTCTAATCATAATGCCAAGATGATAAAGTGATTTGATCAAACATTTTACTAAGGAAATTCAATCATTTGACGAACAAAATTAAATCTTTTATGAATCGTAGTTTATTCTCATTCATTCATACGTATTATTAAAAAGAAAATGGAAGTATATTACTTTCTCTGTCCCATTAATTTTGACGCTCTTTACTTTTTAGTTCGTCCCCAAAAAGAATGTCCCCTTGCCATGGAAATATATAAGAATGATTTTAGATTACAAGTTTCAAAAGTCTTCCTATTTTTTTATAAATACTGTACCAAGTCAAAAGACGCCACATAAAATGGGACGGACCGAATAGTACTTTTACAAAAAAAACATCAATGCAACAATAATCGAACGTGCACAAATCAATTAATAAGACAAATTCTTCTTTTGCTAAACAATTCACAAACATGTCAACTTGATGTATCAACATTCAATTCTTGAACAGAATCAATTTCTTGATTTTCTTCTTACTATGACGACTTGCAAGCTTATTTGGAGAACCTATATCCATGTCTGAAACAGAAGAGTATTCTGGCACAATTTTTTTCTCTGATCCACAACAAACATGCTTCACAATCTTGTATGGTGTCTTAACGCAACAACAAAAGATGGACAAAGGACAACACACGCATAATAGACATAATGTGCACGTAAACTCCGCCGCGTCGTTGCAGCTGCAGCTGCTGGTGGTCCAACTATGGCTTGGTTTTGACATATATTGATTGTATTTGACTATGGCTGCTGCAGAGGTGCTCGATGTTGGCTGCTTTTGTCAATTTTGCTATAAGACTTTTACCATTTATATATATCGTTAACTCAACTGAAATTTTGGATAGGGAGTGCTTCTCTCTCGATGCATGAATTTGGAATAGTCGGGCTCCAATGCAGGTATTGAATACCAGATGCGAAGCACAAAAAAACTTCATTGGAATTAAAAAGAATTGGATTTCTTCTTTGTAATCATATATTAAATTAACAAATATTAATGACGTCAAAGTGATATGGAATTATGATAATAACATTAAGCAACTTTTCAAAAAGAGAGAAAAAAAACATTTTTGAGTAGTATAGTCGCTTAAGAAAGAAGCTTGGAATATATTTTGATTCCCTCTTAGCGATAGATTCGAAGACTTTATCCAACTCAGTAAGAACGGTTAATATAAAATGTTACGATTTATAATATTTTTTATGTAATTTTTAAAGAAAAATTACCTATACACGTATCTTATTTTATCATAATCTCTAAAATTCTCTTCTATTTAATTTTATTTTACAAAAATCCCTTCTCGAATATGTCACTACCCTCTTTCGGGTACATCTCTATTCCCTTTCAGATACATCCCTCCCATTAAGTGATGCATCATTTATAATTTGTGCGCTATGTATCCACAGATTTTCAGATATATCCGAGATCCTATTACTAAGGAATTTTATAAATTAAAAAAGAATATAAATAGAATGTAATTAACTCTAACACTATGAGATTTATGTAAAAAAAAATAAAAAAAATTTAAATATATCAATTTTCTTTCAAAAGAACTGAGGATTCAATGTCCAATTTTCTTGTCTCATGAATGAATTGGATATACACTCTCTAAAGGAATATAGAAACTTTCAGATATATATATATATAAATTATCTCCTATACATATAATATGAATATATACAGTATAGCACATACATAGAGTAATCCAAATTGATATACATGCATAATGTTATTTAAAATAGTATACAAGACATTATTTTTCTCAACATGTTTTTAAGTGTTGAAACAAAATTGGCCACATATGCCATTATTTGTAAGTTTAAATTACTAAACAATTCAAAGTAGAAAAAATTATGTGGATACGCAAACATATACTAGTTAATTTGCTAACATAGTTATAGTTTGAATTAATTATGACTCGTGGTAAACATCTAACTGTAATTACATTTTGAGTTTTGTATAATTTACGCGATTTACACAAACGTTATACACGATTATACAAAAGTTGTGCACGAATTAAATTATATAGCAAAATATACAAACATTATGAATTATATAGCGAATTATACAAATGTTGTGCACGAATTATATAGCTAAATATACAAACACTATACAAAAGTGCTAATTGTATAGCGGATTATATAAAGGTATATAAATGTTGCGCGAATTATAAAAACGTTGCGATAACTATAGTTATGAAATATAATTATCCAAACTATAACTATGGAATATAATTAAACTTTATATATTTGTCATTTATGAAATTTACACTTAAAAATATGCCAATACTAGATAGGAATTTTGCGTACATGTCAATCCATCTACGTATATGGGCTTTAGAAACTGGGATCATTCCATAGTCAAAATGGGCTCAATTACTGAGCCCAAAACCAGCCCAGCTATTGAACTCAAAATCAGTCCAAGGTAGAGATTTTTTTTGGTAAAATTAAGAGACACTAAACTTAAAAATTTAAAAAAAAAAATAGTCCTCGTTGTATAGACATGTATAGTCAGTGTATATTTGTGTATCATAATGTATATTTTGTGTGTAGCCCATGTATAAGTAATATACATTATATAGAAGTGTACACTTTCTATAACTTTTGACAAACCATATTGTATAGTCATGTATAGTTTCAGTGATTTTGGATTATTTTTTATGTAAATAAAACATGGATTACTTTTTTTGTAAACATTTTACTTTTTGTATATATATATAATTTCCCCTTTTTTTTTTTTTGTCTCCTTTCCATCTCTTTTTTATTTTTTCCTTTCTTTGCGGCATTGATTTTTTTTTTCAAAACAAACTCATTTTTTTACTGCATTTCTTAAAATTAAAAAATAAATTTTTATTTCAAAACTCTTTCCAATGATTTTTACTGTATATATTTAATATATTAATATTGTATAAATATTTATGTGGTGTAAATTTACTGTATCGATATTGCATAAATGTGTATAAATTTGTATTAATATTATATAAATAGTTTTGTAATATATCAATATTGTATAAAATTATGTACTGGTATGTATCATTATTATATAAATAGTATGTAAATATGTATCAATGTTATATAAATAGATATGTAATGTATCAACATTATATAAATAGTGCATAATCGTGTATTGATATTATATATATAATTATGTAATGTATCAATATCAATATTTTATTTGATTATTATGCATTCTCATCTTAATAAATAGAAGAATAAACTAAAAATAATAAAATGACATAAATATTTATTTTTTTTCACAAAAGAAATGAAACAATTAAGAAAGAAAAAAAACTTTAAAAAATAAATATTGAAAAAGTTCTTCTTTTTAGTTTTTCTTTAACATAGCACAACAACAACAACAAAAAGATTTCAGTTAAAAGAAAAAACAAAAAAGGTCAAATAGTTAAAAAAATAATAATAATAAAAAAACAACATCCCAACATAGGGATTAAATTATCAGCCGCAATTCCTCGACAAACCAAATAGCAAGAGGCTATATTTGGCGACAAAATGGTGTCATTTTAAATAATTAAGAATAGTGGATTATTTTTTGTGTAAATAAATTTTTTAATAGTTTTTAGGTGATATTATCTCATATAATTGTGCCAATTAGTATATCAAAATAAAAGGGAAGATACTGGGTGATCGATTCAAAATATATATTGTTATTAAGTATGTTAAAATAGGGAGACAGACGAGCAAGATCGGGAGAGAGACAAGCGAGATTTGTATATGTATCCCCTATACAAGTAAATTGTAATAGATGCATGTATCTGGCACTGATGTATATATATATATATATATATATATATAATATCATATACACGAGCGAGATAAGAGAGGGTACGTGATAAGATTTTTTTATGTATGTTAGATACATGCGTATCCACTTGAATACAATGTATCTATAACAAATTACACCTATCAGGCAAATTACACCGAGAGTCACTTCACATAAAATAATTATAAAAAAATAATCCTCATTGTATAGGCATATATAGTCAGTGTATATTTGTGTATCTAATGTATATTTAGTGTATAACGCATGTATAAGTAATATACATGGTATAGTAGTGTATACTTTCTATAACTTTTGACAAATTATATTGTATAGTCATGTATAGTTTCACTGATTTGTGCTATTTTTTATGTAAATGAAACATGAACTAATTTTTTGTAAGTTTTTTACTTTATATATATATATAGTTTCCCCAATTTATTCTCATGTATCTGACATAGTTATATTTAGGCGTATCTAAATACGCTAGATACATATTTTAAAATTCAAAATCTGGTAAGATTTTACAAATAGTTTGTATTTAAATAATTAGCTTTTAAACTAGAGGAATTTCGATAAACTAACCATAAAAATACATACGCCCACCATTATGAATCAAAAAATGGATCCAACCCAATTTGGAGACAGCTATTGACTCCGAATAGAGACGATTAACTTTTTGAGATTTCTTTATAAAACTTGTTTCTCATTTTAATTATTATTTTTATTTACTATTTAAACAATTTTATTATTTATTTTTTAATAGTACTCTCCAAACATTGTCATTATTGGTATGCGCTATGCAGAGGTACAGTTCTCTCCGCCAATGAAATTGCTCTAAGATTTTTGTCCATGTTATAATAGTCTTTTCAACAATGACAAAACTTTTGTTTTGCCATTCTCTCAAGAAATATGTAGAGTTATAAATGAATTAGATCAGTTGACATCTAGAGTTGATTTATATAGTGAACAATTGAGGGTATGAATTAAAAGTTTAATTCCTAAATTGAAAAGGAGGTGATTTTGAAAATAGTGAATATAGAGATTTGTGGGCAAACAGGTCCTTAACGTTTAGCCTAAAAAAGGCAACAATGGCATCAAACAGAGGAAATATGTCTTCCAAAAAAGGCAGTCTGTTTGGTCAGTAGTGTGGGGACAACCACTCTAATTGCTGCCGCTGCCAAATGAACAGCAAATGTTGGACCGTCTTTCGAGGCTCCAAACAATTATTTTTTTATTATATTATTTATCACCATCGCTAAATACAAAATTAATTTTATTTTTAATATTAATTATTCTTGAAGACTATAAATATATTAGTAACAACAATAACAATAATATATTCAGAAAAATTTTATAAGTAGAATCTGAGAAGGATAAAATATATCAATGGAGTAGACATTTAATAAAGAGAGACTATAATATAAGATATAAATGAAGGTAAAATAGCCAAAAGAATTTAGTTACTCTCTCCGTCCATCTTTACTTGTGCACTATATTATTTTGAGATGTCTAACAATACTTGTACAATGTATGAAATTAAAAGATAGTTTTATACTTTGTTCCTAATTTACCCTTATCATTAATTATAGTTATTTTTCTATTATATTTTTCGAGGCATTGTATTTATTATATCCAAAAGATAATTTGATAAAATCACTCCTATCATTTATTACTTTTTAATATTCATATTAAGTCAATAAAGTACAAGTAAAGATGAATAGAGAAAGTGACATTTTTTCTGAATGATATGTAAAAGAGAAATACGACAAAAATTTGAAATGAAAGGAGTATCTCATTAAAAATAAAAATAATGACAAATTTATAATTAAATTATTCTATATATATATTTGTGGATATAATTAAAGCACTTTTAAAAGAAAAGTTGACATCTAATATCAACCACGAAGATCAATTATTAGAGAAAATTGATCTAAAATCATGAGTCGGAAAAAAAATCTTACTATAAAAATCCGATCTCAGAAGATCGATTCGCATTTTCTCAATTTTTGTCTCTAAAAAAATCGACCTCTTAAAATTGATTTTATTAAAATAAAATATTTTTAAAAAAATCCATCTCTTAAAATTGACCAGTCCCAATTTTTCTAAGGTCAATTTTAAACAGTTTTTCAGTATGTGAAATTATAAATTTTGTTAGAAAAAATGGGAAGGTAGGGAGCAACATAATGGTTTGTCAGCAGTGGCACAGCCACATAGTAGCCAGGGGATTTTGAATCTCGTTCGATGAAAAGTTATATTATTTTTATATGATAAAAATAATTTTTTTTATATATATAATAGATGTTAAATCCTCTTCGATTAATTCGTGTATCTATTGTTTAAAATTCTAAATCTTCTTAAAGAAAATTGTAAATCCGCGACTATTTGTTAGTGGAAAGAAAGGGATAATGGGTCGACATGTATAACTGTAGATATTGATTATTATTTCTCCTATTCAGAATAATAAAGGAAGACCACTAAAATGCATACAAATTTTCAATAATTTTATTTACTTTTATAAGATATGATCTATAAGACTACTGTTTTAGAAAAGTCACACCAATGCCAAGTCACAATCACATATTTACAAGTTTGTTTCTCTAAGAATATATAAGCTAGTAAAAAATTATTCCGACTTAATTTATTTATTTGATTTTGATTTAATATATTTTTTCTTCAAAAAATAAAAAATATTTGAATCTTACAATGATATATAAGATATATTCAAAATACTTTTTGATATTATAATCTTATATAAAAAGTTAAAATATGTATCAAAAAGTCCAATTCTATATTTACATGCTTTTATTTAGGATATAATGTTTATATATATGTTTGTGCAATATATCTTGCAAAAAATACTATTTATGAAATTTTCTCTTATTTTTATGTGTCTAAAATCTTAATTAGTGCCACTAGTATCAAAGGAGAAAAAACATGTAATCGAATATGGTATTACTTTTAGTGATTTTAATAAATAGGTAATGGTCCATCTAACTCGAAAAGAAATTAAAAGACATGTCATGAAAGCACACCTTCAAAATTCTAATAGTATATGCGGCTTTTTCCTGTCCTCTTATTTTTCTTCTCAATCAAAAATTGAATCAGATTCCGTTCCTATTACACTAATATCATCAGTGAAGCTAGCCAGAGGTGCATTTGAATTTCTTTTGTTTAAAAATTATATAAGTAATATGAATAAAATTTAAAATACTTTTTGTATATACTCAATAAATATTAAATTTACTTGGCTACTTTGGGTGTTTGTTTGTTTATATGTTAAATTTTCTCACCAAAAGAATATTGCTCTTGTCACTTCATCTTCTCATAGCAAAAAAAATTAATTTTATGAAAAATTTACATAAAATATCCAAATTTTATGGAGAGATCACGTGCCTCATAATTTAGCTATAAATTTGTCATGGCAAGAAACTAATAGTCGGGATAAATTAGTAAAAACACTCATTATTGTCTATGAATGAATAGTTTATCAAGAAATACGTCCACACTAAAATATCATTTATTTTAAAACGGAAAGAATATGATAGAGTGAATCTTTTGATTAGGACCATGAAATGTTATCCTATATGAAGCCACTAAACAATCGACAACTAGATCATCAACTTTAATTTCTACCCCAATAAGTCCTCTTTATACCATGCATGTACAGAATCAATAAAAAGTCTGAGATATTTATAGCCTATATACATTGTTCACTAACCATATTTTATAATATGTAGTATATGATATTCCAATTTTTTATATCTCTAAATGTTGGCACAAAAAGTTTCACACTCTTTCTATGTACAACTTTGCAACAAAGCTGTAGTCCCATCAAAGCTCAAACTTGACAAAATTGGAAAGGTCTCATTTTTTTATGGCCCACTAGGGGAGAAAGATGATTGAATTAATCTGTAGGGTTGTGACACGTTAATTTAGAATATAGTTTTTTTTTTTGCAAGAGTATAATACTTATTATTATCATCAACGGTCCACCGTCCCATTTATATGTCCCATATTGATCACTACTTTTTCTGTAGATGGGCTTCAATTGGATGGATAAGACATGTGTGTAGAGGATTGCTTTGACATTTCTGGCTTAGCTTCTCCATATTTCTTGGCAACTTGCACTTTGCTTTTCACTTTAATGTGAGGGATAATTTTGGCATTTCGTTTAGACACCTCAACTAAATAATGTATATATGAAACACTATTAAGTTAAAATGTAAACCCCGTGAATAACTTTAATTTTGATAATATATGACTTTTATAATGTAAAATTGATTAAGATGACAAAGTACATATCAAACATATAGACAATTAAACGTCTTTATAATTGTCACTCGTTATAACGATATTTCACTATAACGATTTAATTTGGGAAAAATTACATAACTACACAACATATTTTACTATAATTTCTAATAATTCCTACCATTCTAAAAAAATACAAAAATTCCTTATTTCTACTTTCTCTCTCCAACTTATAGATATATAGACTATTATTTCTCACTCCTCTTTAATTTATCCTAAATTCCCTCCTAATTTTAAGTATTCTAATCAATATCTACATAATTCTCCTATTTTTTAGTTGTCTAATCAATCTTTTCACGATTAATTTCAATTTCAATTTTTTATCAATATTTTCAAACTAAATAAAAAGAGAAGAAATCGAAAAGTCTCTGATTTCTTCGCCAAAACCTAGTGTCTTCTATTTTTTATCTTCTTCTTCATAACAGTCGTTCATGTCCAATCGTTAATACATATGGATTCCTCATTCCGAAGTTTCACACCGGCGCCATTCTGATTCCAACGATGAGGGCTTTCATGAAAATAGATTTTAAAAAATGAATGATCCATTATTGGCTGAGAAATCACAAGAAAATGATCTATCATTTTTGTTTTGGCGATGATGCGCAAAATCCTCAAGGTGACTTCATTGAAGAGGATTTACCAGTTGATACTTGAAGAAGAATTTTAATATTTTTCAGAATGATAGATACTTGATACTTAAAATTAAGGATTTATCAGTTGATGCCTGAAAAAAGATTTTCCTGTTTTTTTAGAAGGATAGATATTTGATACTTAAAATTAAGTGCTGCATTTAAGTACTTGATACTTTAAAAAAGAGTGTTTGTGCTTATCAAACTACTGATAATTGATACCTGACATAAGTTTTATGTTTTTTTGGTCTAGAAGATACTTGATACTTAAAATTAGGTGCTTGATCTGGGTAATTGATACCTGAAGAAGGAAATCTCATTCACATCATCAAAGGCTCGGATTCCCAGATTTCAGAATGACACAACAAAATTGGTATATTCATACCTTCTCTTCTATGTTCTTTTGAAAACAGAACTAAGAAGACATGGAACTAACCAAACGATGATTTCTCCGGTAGCATCAACCACGAAAATATAAAAAGAATCCAATGATATTGAATTCAAAATTTGAACTTATTTTTCTAAAGGAATCCAATGAGTTTTTCTTTAATGAAAAATAGGTTTATTGACATTAATTATTAGCTTAATTTATGGTTCAAAATTAATCTCTCCTTTTTTCTGAAGAAATCTGTTAGATTTTTTTATGGCAAGAGTTTAAATGACATTAAATAACTTAATTTATGGAAGAGAGAGTAACTACCATTAGCATGTATCAACAAGTGGGTTTTTAAAGGGATTTTTGGTAAATTTGAAAAGAGTAGGGACAAATTGAAATTTACTCCTTACACAATGAAATTTGTGTAAATTATACTTTAATTTGTTACAAAACCGTATGTGGACTAGGCCGAGACCTCTGCACATCAATATGGATTGTGAGTGTCTTCATGTGGGTTGATTTGACCTAATCATGAGAGAGGGGATTAAGAGGTTAATAAATATAGAGAGAAATTACCTCACAACTTTTAGCTTCTACGGTTATTGTTGGGTCCCTTATCGGTCATCCCCTCGTGATCTAGTTTTTGAAGTTAAATTGGGGTTAAGGTCGGTCTATTCAATATGGTATTGAATTCAAATACATCTCTAGTATTATTATCAATATGAGATCCTGTAGTAAATTATGAATGCTCCAAATGTCCAACCTTAGGGCATGGCAGAGTGTTGAGTTCCACATTGGAAGATGAGAAGAATTTGGATTCTTTAATTATATGATTTCTGTTCTCTAATGGTTTCACTATACCATAAACATACTATATAGGACATCTAGTTCATGAGAGAATTGACTTGATTTTTTAGTGAAACTTAGTTGACTTTGTGCAGTATTTTGATAACTTCTACAATTTTAATTTTTTCATGTTGTTAACAGATATACAATCATTGGTTTTATTACTGTATTTGGTTCCTCTATTTGGGACATCAAATGTCATATCAAAATTTGAAGCATTTGACTATAAATATATGATCAAGAGTTGTAATTTGGAACATAAGTAAACAATTGTAACATGAGAAGCATGTGAATTAGGTAGGGGATATCTGAAACAAATATTACTCCATATTTTAAAAAAACATAGAGATAAGGCACAAATCTTAAGAGTCCTCTACTTTAACTAGGGACCAATAAAAAAAATGGATTTTACTCATGTGGGCTCTCTAGTTCAGAATAAAGATTTTTTTTAAATAGTTATAGTGTATTTTAATTTTTCGTATTCATTTACTTTTATTTTTCAAATTATTAATTAATTCTAGCTATAATTAAGTCACTGTTCTCTTCTCTTTTATTTTTAAGAGGATTTCTTCACTATTTCCTTTTCAATTTCTATACACTAGTTTTTGATATGATTACTTGAGCTGAGAATACTCGAAACAATCATAAAGATAGATACCATTTTATAGATTATACTGAATATATATAATGTTATTGCTGTTGTTTTGCTAGTAGTATTGTCTCTAGTTGATAGACATCTCTTAGCCTTGACCTGTTGAGTGACTAGACTTACATTATCCTTGGAGAAAAATATGATGTCCATGACATAAAAGTGGTAAATAAGTTTTTTGGAACTATCCCCTATTATGTAATATGATAATTACATAAAATCTTTGGGGTTTTGGGACACTATGAGTAAAAATATTGAATGACTTTATCCATCAAAATATAGTATAACTCACTATGATTGATGCGGGGAAAAAAAGTCATAATTATATAGGTCCAAAAATTAGATAAAGAAAAATAGCATATTGGATGTAACGCATGCATCGCCAAAAGATAGAAAGGCATGTCAGAATAATTATTGAATTGTTGATGTCTTAATATCATGTAGGTCGCCATACCATTGAAAATGCACATGCTTTGTTGCAGGCTAGCAGCTCTCCACCCCCCACCCCAACTTGTTGCCTTCTTTTAAAGATCTTTATACCAACCAACTATACCTTATCTTCATCTTTCTAAAAAAAATTTATGTTCAGTGTAATCTTACAAGTATCGGAGATTGTGGAGGGAAGGAAGCAAGTAATTGGACTTTAAAACTCCAATATATCTTTGTGGGTTTTTGCAATCAGAAATAAAATATGAAGAAATATAATTTAATTGATACAAATTTGTTCCTCCCTTGATTTTTCATCCTTAGATTTCTCCACAATTCTCCTTATTTCTCGAACTAGGATAATGTGGATTTAAATCTCCAGATTTGTGACATAATTTTGATCTCTTTATAAATATTCAAGACTTTATGGATTTTTGAGATGCCTTTTTTAGAGAATATAATATCCTTTATATAGGCATAAGTTAGGGTTTAGGGTAGAGTTATCCTCAAAAAACCCTGACTGAAATAGGACTCATCTTATAAAGTCCTATAAAATTTTGATGTCGTGAGATAAAAAGTTGTTTATGATGTTAAATCATATTGACAAATGTAAATATATTAGGATCCATCTGTTTTAACTTGTTTGTCTAGTTTTGATCTTAAATTAAAGATACATAGCACATACCAAGATTGATGTCTTTTAATCTTAAACATATATGAAATAGATTAAAAAGGAAAGTAAAACAAATAAATTGAAACAGATAGAGTAGTATTTTATAAAAACAATCCATTTTAGTCCACCTTGGCTGAAAAATGTACAAATTGAACGGACTTGGACCATCATCTACTCATGAGCTAACTTTTATGATTGAATTAAGTCAGAATATTATGATACGTTGAATAAAAAAGGCATGAGTGGTGATTTAAAGGGGATGAATGAAGAAAAAGGTGTGACAAATCTTGAAAGATATGGGTAATTGGATGAGCCCACGAGTTGATAGAAATCAAAAACGAATTTGTGGGCAGTGAATGGTTCAACTTGAAATGTACTTACCAATTAAAATCAAAGCACAGAAGATACTGGTAACAACCAAGATCTTGAATGATTGCAAAATATGATACTATTCCTTCATTAATGTCAGGATTATAATAATTTTCACTTTACTTAATTAATTATTGCGCCGCACTTTTTCTTTTTTCTAAACCCTCTTCTTCTAATTCAATTTTATGAAATTAGCCTTGATTTAATTGGCTAAATATGTACACACTTTAACCATCAAAAATCTTGTCAATTATAGTAAGTAGTCCACTGATTTCTCCCTTTTTGATGTTTTTTATTAAAATATTTAATTTATTCCTGATTTTTTGAAACAATATCTCTACTCTATAAAGGTAAATATATTGATCCATGAATCCTTTACAAATTCACATATGAAACTACACTAGTTATGTTGTTGTTATTATTGTAGTAGTTATGGTAATTTTATTAGGTAATTAAACAAATCATAATATTTTAAAATTAGAATTGAACAAATTGAATTTTGATCCATTATTTAGTTTATCTTGTTTTTGTCTATTGCAATCCATTTTAACTTGCCCTAGTTTAGTTTAATCCGACCCTTTGATTCGTCATGGTATGAATGTCGAATGAGCGAGTAATTAGACTGAATTTGATCATGTCATAGTGGATTGAGTTGTAATAATCCGTCTAAAAGTTATTTGGATTGAAAGAAATTGGACATAATTGGGTGAAGAATTGAGAAATTATCGAACTTATCAAACTTTTACTATATTCTAAATTTTTATATTTTTATTATAATTTGCTTGAGTATCTAATAAATTCCACCACCCCATCACACACTCACAAATTATGACTATCTTTAGCATGTCAAAAAAAAATATTTAAATAAAATTTTTACATTGTTTAATCTGATGGACTTCATACTCAGTCAAGGCAATTAGTTGACTTTTGTATCTTAATGTATTAACAAAGAAAAACAGGGGAATCCTCTTGTTCTCTATTCTACTCAAACTAGTCGCGAAATTCCGTGCTAGCACGGATTCAATATAAAATATTTTTTAGTCTTAATTTATGTGATATTGATAATTTTTTTTATATATTTTAGAAAATATTGTGAAATTATAATTGAAGCAACTAAAGAAATAATATGAAGTTATTTAAGCAGAAACGTCAATACGCAACTGGTTTGAAAAAATTAAATTAAAAAGCCCACAAATTATTTTTTTATTGACCCACTGAAAGTTGCTCAAGCAAGCAGTCAATATAAATTATTTTTTAGTCTCGATTTATCACTTAAAATAATTGATTAGGGTAATATAGTAAAATCGTAGCTGAAATAGATGAGAAAATATTTATTAGGGGTAATATTGTAAAATCACAGTTGAAGCAACTGAAGCAGACACATCAATAGACAACTACCTGTTTAAGCAAGCATGTTGACTGAGACGTGTCTGCTTATAGCAACTTATATATACATATAACACGACATGTGTCAAACCCTCAATCTGATGGTTCGAGCGACTTGGGCTTGGCTAGCGATTTACCTGATGAGTTTAGCCAAGGCCCCTTGACTTCAGTCAAGATCAAGTTTAGCTAAGGAAAATCTTGGTAGTGGCATGGCTAAGGCATACAAGACAGGACGTGGCTAAGGCAAGGCAAGGACTGGGTAAGCTACGACAATGCAAGCTAAGGATTTGAAGGCTGAGACTAAGGCAAGGCAAGGCTATGACGTGGCAAGTTCGTGGCTAGACAAGTTTGAGACTAAGTATTAGGCAAGGTCAAAGGTGCAAGGAATCAGACCCCAATGACAAGTTGTGCAGGGCAGGACGTGTGCCATGGCACATGCACGTGTACTGGGTCTGGACATGGCACAGACATGCAGGACAGAAGCAAATCTGGGCGCCAAGGGCAAGGCATTGGCGCCAAATTTGAAGGCTGGCCACATGTGCCATGCACATGCGAGGGCAGTTGACGGTTATTTTTAGTTCCAGCCGTTTTGACATGTCAGCATGTTTGGATAAACTTGTATATTCGAATTTTAAATATGCCTATCAGTTGGGGATGTCAACTGAGTTGGCAGGCACATGACTGAGCATGCTGTGACCTATTTATAGGCACATGCAGTCAGTCTGAACAGCAGAGTTGGCCTGGACGAATTTTTGTAGGCTAAGTGTTGTGTGTTTCTTTGTTGGCACGAGTTGAATAACAAAGTTGGGAATTCGTTCCTGTACATGCTTGTGTTCTAATTTTGTAGTCAGAGTTTGTGTTGGGACAGGATCAAGGATAGGCAAAAAAATAGGCTGAGTCTAAAAGAGTTAGGTTGCCAATTGGGTTAGATCGCAAGGGTTGACCCCATATCAACATGTATGCATTGACTTATTATATATGAACACTCGATGTAGATAAATTTTTACTATATATTTTCTTCTTCTTTCAATTGAATAGCAATACTTTTAATAAATTATCTCACTACGAATATCATAAAAAATTTAAAATTAAATTATATATAAATATTAAATAGTTATTATTTTTTAAAACAAATTTAAAAAAAAATCACTTAAGATGGAAAAAATAGTTGAAAAAAATATTGGGCAAATTATAGAAATCCCATACTTTACATGCATAATTTTAATATATACCAACTTTTTCTGAAATTACTAAAAATCCCTTATTTTTTAAGAAACGTCGATACATAAACATCATCATT
>JBCEWC010011161.1:0-16960 GCA_038996855.1 Solanum aculeatissimum
ATGTGGGAGAGAAATCAGGGGAAGCTTTTATGGAAAGAAAAATCTGAAAGATTTGAGAAAGTATAGAATGAGAGAGAGTGTGTGTAAAGTTGAAGGTGAAGGGGTTTATACAAAAAAAGGATAGGTCCCATAAAATCTTATAGCCAACTTTGTTAAAAATTGACCTAATACTAATAAACTGTAGCTATTTTTTGTTATTTATTGTTGAATATTTGTTCAATTGTGTAATTTTTCCAAAAAAAATTAGAAACAATTAGAGCCTCCTTATGATGAAGCAGACTTTTCATTCACAAATTATTGGTTTAGTCGTGGCATGTTAATGGTGCAACTGTTATTTCTGTAATTTAATAGTGTACAAAAAATAGAATATAAAATTAAAATATGTAAAACTATATGAGTCTATAAAATTCATTGTATATCCTTAAGGAATTTAATCTTCTCATTGTATCCGAAGTTTGTGAAGATAAAACAGATAACCTATTACAAAAGTCAAAGCCGAGTGATAACGGCAACGGCGCGAGAGGGCCCCCTCTCTACTTGACTCTTTAAGAGTTAGAGAAAGTGTTTCATAATATAATGACAAAACTTTTCTTCTATTATACCATTGAGTGAGAAATGACTCTTCATTTTCCCTTTACTTGACATAACTCTTTAATACTCCCTCGATTCTATATTACTTGATCGTTATTGACCCGATGATATATTCTTAAAAAAACTCTAGCTAGATTTGAGAAATGTTTTGAAATGCAAGCACATCTTAATTCTCTCTTTAGTCTGCTCTCCAATCATCACAATTGGACCAACTAAACTGAAATAAATTAATATATACATATTTAACAAAGAAGAAGAAAATGGAAAAGATTCCTGGCTGATGGAATCAACTTAATTAACTAAACTTAATTAAATACTAATTGTAAGATAAACCATGCACGTGGTCCAGCAACTTTGGCTCAAGCTTGTTATATGAGAGCTTACTCTTGGCTTGTGTTGGCCATGCATGCACACACACTTTTTGACAACTTAATTGATATACTTAAATATATATATTCTATCCGCTTCAATTTATGTGACGATATTTAATTGATGAGTTAGAATTGAGTTGAATTTTGACGTGTCAAACTCAAAACAGAGTAGATTAATAATCTATTCAGAGGTTATTCATACTGCAATCGATTAGGTATGTATGCGTTAAGAAATGGATCAAGTTGATGATCGTTATCCTACTCAAAGATTACTTCGGACAAAAATGAGCTAAACAATGAATCATAGCTCAACTTGTTGAATTCTTTTTAAGTTTTAGTTTTTGTTATATTTATAATTTATTTAAATATTTGATTTTTTTTTCGTTTCTTGACTTTATATAACATATCATATAAAAAGTATCTTGACAAGTTTATTTATCAGTAAATTCAGACTATATGTTTTCTTAACTTTTAGATGTACTGGATAGACAAGTTAAATTAATATGTAAACGAATTATTAATCTGTCTAAATTTTATGATTTGAGCGAATTATATTTTTATGAATTAATTTTGTGATCTCTAATTTCCGTAGTTGACTTAAGGGCTTAAATGTGTTACTAGATTCTCTTCACATATAATTTCTATTCATATATTATTAAAAATTATTTTTAGGAAACAAAAAATATTTGTGTATATATTCCCTTTCTTATTAACTCCATAACTGTTGGATAACTACAAAAATAAGATCCAAGTCATAGTATTATTTTAAACTTTGTGTTTAATCCAATAAAAAAAATATTTCTCTGCTTGTTATTTTATTCTATTTATTTAATTTTATTTATTGTTGATATTATTTCTTTTATCTATATTTTACTTAAATTGAGAATATATCAGAAATAATTTTTTTGTCTTTACTAGATAAAGATTAGATTATCTACGCATTATTTTTCTCGAATTTTAATTGTGTAATTATACTGAGTATGTTATTATATATACATAAAATATATATTATGTGTATTGTACTTTACCCAAGAGCAAGATTCTATGTGCATCCAAGATTAGATGTAATTAAGTAATTAAGCTTACACTAAATGCACCAAGCATTGTGTTTAATTTAATTTAAGTAATTATCTTGTTCCATGAATAAATTAAGGAAATTAGCATTTTTAATCCCTCAAATATTGATAGATTTTGATTTTAGTCCTTATAATATTTTGTGAAGCATATTTAATCTTTAATTAAAGGAGTATATATATCAAATAGTTGCTTTATAAGGGACCAAAAATACACATAGTTTAGTTATTTTAAGGTTAGATATGCTTAGACACAATATTCCAAGGATCAAAATCAAAGTTTATTAATAATTGATGGATCAAAAGTTAAATTATCTCATTAATTGTGATTCTTGGAAAGAGTAATTCTTAGATTAAAAAAAAATCAAAGTATTAAATTCAATAAAAAGTATATGCTTACAAAAAATTGTATAAATAGACTTTTGTTATCTAGGAAATCAAATAAAATCATTTCTTCTTTAGAAAACCTAATACTAAAAATGCTAAACTTTTCCTCTTCCAATATTTTTCCAACTATGAGTAGTAATGGATGGTTCTTTGAAGAACCACTTAGCTATGATGATCGTCATAAAAACACGACGATGACAATAGCTATGCCTCAGTTCCAAACAGATCAGATGACTAACGAGTCGTTATTTGAAGGTCTACCTATTGATAATACAATTGATTTTCCTTCATCTCATCAACAAGAATGTTTGAAAGAAAGTGAGTTTGATGTTGAGTTAGGGGTAGAAAGGTCATTAATGGCGAAGAAGCTAAATCATAATACAAATGAACGTAATAGAAGGAAAAAGATGAATTTCCTTTATTCAACTCTTCGTTCTTTGCTTCCTCCTCCTCCTAATCGTCATCAAAAGGTACAAAGTCATTTTTTGTTTTATATTGACTCGATAATTCAGATCCATGCTTCATAAAATGTGTTAGAAAGAGCACCAAGGTAAACACTTTTAGACACGCCATTTAAAGTTTGACTAGATGTGACAAGCTTCACGCTTCTTTATGTAGCTCTTTGTCATCCACCTCCTCTTCTTCTTCAGATCTTCTGGTCTGAAACTTCTGTTGGTTAGACTCGAAGTACTTCAGACCTTTGGATTGAAGTTTGACTTTAAGGAGGTTAAACTTTAAATATTGTGCAAGTTACGAGTATATCTTAAATAGTAATTCTAGAAATGATTATATGTGTATATTTTTGTATAATCACTCAACTAAAATCAAAATCTTAAAAGAGCGGAGGGATCTCATTTATTCTATCACTTACTTTAAAGTACAAAAGCACTCTTATATCCATCAAAATTGTGTATTTTCCTTTTTTCTAATTAGTAGTATCAAAATATAATTTACTTTACATACAAATTGCTTTTGTTCAATACTCATTTTTCCCGATCCCTAAGCTAGTTTGTTCAAATGATAATCCTATCAAAATAACTTATATTAATGTCCACAAAATATTCCATTATTATTATATAACTCGATAACTAAAATAGATTAGAATCCAACAATAACAATAACATATTCAGTGTAATCTCACAAAGTAAAATCTCTGAAGATTCGAGTGTACGCAAACCTTACCCCCTAATTAACCTACAGGAATAAAGTAGAGAGACTGTATCCGATAATAAATTTTCCCCAACATTGATTAACTATTACTTCCATTATTAATTAGATATCCATATATAAATCTTTCTTGTCCATATAATTACTTGTTTAACCTATGTTTTTTTTTTTTAATTACAGAAAAAATTAAGCTTTCCAGCAACAGTATCTTATGTGCAAGAATACATACCAGAGTTGAAGAAAGAAATAGAGAGGCTAACCAAAAGAAGGGATTTTCTTTTATCAAAAAAATCAAATTATTCATTAATTGATAATAATAATAATAATAATAATAATAATAATAATAATAATAATAAATTAATTTGTGAATCTTCAACAACATCAATTTGTGCAAGTCCATTGTGTGATGGACAAATTTTGGTACAAATTTCAACAACTCAAGAAAATGATTTTCAAATTTCAGAAATATTTGGAAGTTTAGAGGAAGATGGATTAATTTTGCTAAATTCATCATCCTTTAAATCTTTTGGAGATAAGATTTTTCACAGCTTCCATTTTCAGGTACATAAATATCACTCTTTTTTTTTTTTTTTACATTACCATCTTTTAAATATTGTTTGTTAATAAGTTAATTATATATGTGGGCTTTTGGACATTAAGTAAAAGTTATTTTTTAGCTGGAATTTCTTATTGAAAAATGTTTAGTAACTATTTTTATAGATATTTTGATTGAATAGATGAGAAAAGAAAAAATAATAACATTTTTTCATACGAAAAAATTAGGAGATTTTCTACTATTTCAGGGAAAATATATTTTTCACTGTGAATTTTTCTCGTGAGCTGATTTGGTGGAAATAAAAATAATAATATATATATATATATATATGCGCGATAAAGTTATATATAGATCACTCGAGCAATATAATTTTCAGCAGAAATAATGGTATTTGATTAAAGCTTAATTCTAATTTGATTTTCTTTTGTGAATTTTTCAGATGCAAGGACCAACAGAAGTGAACATTCAAAATTTGAAGACAAAGATTTTAATAATGTGTGAAAAAAAGAAGAAAAAAATCATATACAGTGTGAATTAGATTTTCAGCTTTGGTAAATAATTAATCAAAAATCATAAATTTGAACGTATTAAAATCGAATAAATTGATGAATTATTGATACTTGGTTAATATTATTAAATAGCACCATATTAAATTATGTGAGAATATATGTACGATTTTATGAAGAGGATTTTTCAAAAAGAGCAAACACTTGAAACATAATAAGGCAAAAATAGTTATAGTTTGCTAAAATTATGATTTGTAGCTACATATTATAGGATAGAGGCAAGCGAGATTGAGAGAGGGAGGAGAAAGGTGAGCGAGCGACGACAGAGAGGAGAATTGTATATGTATATTTGTCAAATTGTATGTATATATCTGTCAAATAATTGTATATGTGTAACTAATAATATTTGTATATCTGATAAGTGAGATTGGGAGAGGGAGGAGAGAGACGAATTGTATATGTATATCTGTCGAAATGAATATGTATATCTGTTAAATAATTGTATATATGCAGTTAGTATACATTTATATTTGCATATCTGACAAGAGATTGCAGAGAGAGAAGAGAGACTCAACAGAAAACAGCAACAACCAACTATAGCTATAAATTGTATTTTTTTCAAACTGTAGTGGTATAATATAAATACATATCATATATTTGTCTAGTTACGTGGTGAAAAATAGTGATAACGATGAATTAAAAAAATTTGTAAACTGTCATTTTTAGAAATTTTAATGATATTAAAATTTTATTATATATGTTAATCATTCAGACACATTAAGTGAATGTAACAAAAGAAAACAAAGACATAATCATTTTTGCTTTGTACCTTTTTTAGTCAAATATTAACATTAAGATCTAAAAATTTTACAAAATGTCAAACCCGCCAATGCAAATGGACTATAAAAATCCAAAGAAATGTATAAAGTTTTGTATTATCGAGTTCATCTAAATTTAAGATTTTTTAAGGCTAAATATAAATTTATGTGTCATAAAATCGAGATGCGAAGAGTAACAAATGCTATGTCTTGATCCATAAATTTAACAATACAATATGTTGAATACCAAAAAACTTTAAGGATCGAATTAATAGAGTTTAAATTCTGAATCCGTCCATATAAAAATCATAGTTAAAATAAATTAGGAAGTACTCCCACATAGAGGCCATAATTAAAGCGTCCATAATTACACCAAGTAGATAATGAATGTCTATTATCTTATTTAATTTGAAAATATCACTTATATTCTCTTATATAAGAAGAGACAGCTGAGCTGCACGTACTTCAACTATCTGCTTCATGATCATAATTTTATCAATTTACACCACTCATTATTTATAGCTTAATGGTTGAAGCTTAAAAATTCATGTGAAAGACATTGGGTTCAATATTAAACATCTAACGAACTCATCAAATCACATAAATTTTAAAATATATATATTTAAACTCGTATTAGCACAGACTCTAATATCTAGTTATCTCAATAAAGAGCACCATAACTTCCATATTTCACAATGAAGAAAAAAAAAATTAAGTACTAATTTTTAAAAGTCAAAATATTGTCCTATTATTTTCATTAAGCAATTTGGGTCATTATATCAATTGATGTTAACTACTCCTTCCGTCTTTATTTACTTATCAAATTTTATCTTGATATATCTATTAAAAAATAATAACTAATATAATAAATTTTTTATTTTATTTTATTAATTAAAAAAATTCAAACATATTTACTTATTATATTTTTATAGACATTAAGTTAATATCAATAAATTAATAAAATAATAACAAAATTATCATTTTATATTTTTTGTTAAAATAAATAAATAAATAAAATATTTAATAAATAAATCGAGACGGAGAGAATAATTTAAAAATATGTCTCATTACAATGAATCAAAATGTCTGGTCTCAAATATGGTAGAGAATAAAAAGTACAT
The DNA here is from genome assembly GCA_038996855.1 of Solanum aculeatissimum. Lineage (NCBI taxonomy): Eukaryota > Viridiplantae > Streptophyta > Magnoliopsida > Solanales > Solanaceae > Solanum > Solanum aculeatissimum. The sequence goes on from JBCEWC010011161.1 coordinate 6,591, forward strand.
TCTCAAAATCGAGGTTACTAAAGGTCCTACGTTGTCTTAAAATTCATCTCCCATTTTTGCCATAAAGTTTGACTATAAATAACACCATTCATGCTCCTTCTTGGTAGGGGCCTAGCCATAATTTCGATTACGAGTCTCGTAGAATTTAATAATTTAAATTTTATATTTATATTTAAAAAAAATATCATTTGATATGTATAAATAGCATTTTCATATTAACTTACGAATTAAAAAAAGATATGGTTTAAAATTTATAAATTAAAATTTTTGATTTCGTCGCTGTGTATTAGGTTGTGATATTTTGTACGCATCAAATATGATGTGATTTTTTATCATTTCAAAGCTAGGCATTTTCCACGTTAAGAACAAAATCATTATAGGTAGCTCTATAGGCCAAATCTTGAGTATATATGTATTATATTTGTCGAATATCGTATAAAAAGATTATTTTTTTCTACCATAATTAACGTGAGACTTTAAAATATAGCTCGATTGGACTCTGTTATTTCTACTCGACTACAAAATTAGGTCACACATCTAGAAATTTGTGTTTAATTCTATATAACATTTCACTTTTCTCCCGCTTTTTAATACAGTAGAGTTATCTAAAATGTCATATACGTTCCTTCTTCAGAATCTTATCAATCTTAAAAATTTGCTTCGTTTTTTTTTTAACATGTCCTCATCAGTTCGACCTCTGTCGAAAGTGTCACAATCATTTTAAGCTCCTCCCATATGAGTGAATATTACTGAAAAAGTAAGATTTTTTTTCTCTTTTTAAACATATAGATTAAGATTGTCAGTATTTTCATAATGTTTCTTCTACTGAAAATGTCTAAATTCATGTAATAATACAAAGAATCTATAGTTTATTATTATTATTATATATGTTAGTTGAATCAACTTTATTGCTTGTAATTTGTAAAGTGCTCCATATAATTAATTAGACTTTACAAATTTTACTTTTTATCATGTTCTTTGTGTAGCATTCAGACCGAATGACTTGTACGTATTCAACTAATCTATTAATGAGAGATTTCAAATTTAAATAAATCAAGATTCAAAGTGAATTAGTATGTTGAGATGTTATGAAAATATTATTTTAATTTTTTTTACCTTATTTAGAATATTTCACAATAAATATAAACATATGTTGTGTAGCCCAAGTGTACCTTATTTAGAATGTGTAAAATTTGGGCAAACAAACACAATACTCACTAGCTTAATTAGGGCCTAATTAGGGGCGTGCATCGTCGATTCAGTTCGGTTTTAGATATTATCAGTTTGGTTTATCGATTTTTAAATATGCTAAACTAATAACAAATCAATAAAATAATTTTTATCGATTTTCGATTTATCGGTTTTAAGTCTTTAACGGTTCGATTTTCGATTTACCCGATAAGGATAATAATGAGAATTTGAATTAATAATAGCAAATGAAGTACGAAAGAGTAAAGACTAAAGACTACATATCAAAGTGAGTAACTAATCACTTAAGTATGGTAAAAATTAAAATAGATAAAATACTACTATAGTGTCCTATTACTATTGAATTACTAATATTTAATATATTTTTTCTAGTTGGGCGTTGGGGAAGGGGAATAGGGAGAGGATTACAAAGGTGGGGAGATCGATCCCTCACCAAAAAGATGAAAGTTTAGGTAACCAACCAACTGAACAACTATTCGAATCTTGAATCTTGAATTGTTCGCTAACATGACTGAAATAGAATGATACTGTAAAAGGCTTAGCGTTATGTCCTTTGATAACTAAGACCAGATATAAATATCTTTATGTCTGATAGTACATGAATAATCGATGCTATGATTTACATAACATGTGATTCAAAATCGATTGCATATCGACTAGTACACATGTGATAGTCCATTTTTTTCAATTTGAATTATTCAACCTAATTAAACAAGTGGAGGATTAAAATACAAGTAAAACTATGTCCTTTTTAGGAAAAAACTCAAAGATATATATTAAAAAAATATTTTGACAACTTACGTTTATCATTTCACTAATTCCTTTATTAGCAAGAGGGTAATATTTTTTAATTTTTTTTAAAAAAAAGTTTGTAGTACCACCAATAAATAAAGGCCAATATTGGTAATTAATTAGCTTTTAAAATTGAAGGTACTAATAGTAATTAATTAGATGACCAGATACAGAGATTCTTGGTTTTAGTCATCAATCATGATTTAGCTTAACTATCTTTTTTTTTTTAAAAAAAGTTTTTTTTTGTCACCATCAATAATCTATCTAGTATTAATTATAGTAATTACTGACTAATTAATTGGGTTAAGGAAATGTACCTATGTACTTATGTGAAGATACTTTTCCTTCATTTGTAAGTATAGTTTGGGACGAGTTGTTGATTTTCCATATGATTACTCGATTAATAATTATTAAGTATATCAGAAAGTGTGATTTTCGAAGATGATACCTGTTATTTGAGTGATCCTTTGAGAAAACAATTCTAATTTACGATAGATAGTATGTAGATATATGTAACGATCATATAGTGGAGTTAGAGTTTGTTTGGATTGACTTTTGACATTTAATTGATGATTTTTGATTTATTTTTATTATTTTACCTTAAAAATAAGTGTTTATAAGCATTTTTTTAACTTTATTCGAATACTTAAAAGTATCTGAAATAAACCAATCAAAATGGGCACTTAATTATCTTATAATGAAATATGTTTGCAAGGATTTTTGGTGTTCATTTTTATTACAATTGACATTATTTTCCATCGAAAATAAATGGTTTTAATTTACTACTCCATTAAAATGCTTCTTCTTCTTTTTTATGACAAAGAAAACTTGCAATCGCTACTCTTTTAAGTGCACACAGAGTAAACCCCACACAAGAAAGGTAACCTGCACTCGACAAGTTCGATACGACGAGCTCGACCTTTGCTGATAAGGAATTTCGAACTTGAGACCTCCAAAATGCCTCCCTTTTTTAAAAAAAATAAACAAAACAAATAATATCTTTTTGTGCTCCAAAACGTAACTCTATTTAAATGGACGGTTGAATTACGTAATTAATTAATTAATAGCAATGACTTTTTAACAATGTGAAATTTAATTAAACATATAAAATTGACTAATTGTTTTCAAAAATGTTTTATACCCTCAATTTTTTACACCATTAATATAGTAATTACGTCTTAAATAATTTCTTCCTAATTGTAGAAAAAATCATTTACCATTAATTCAAGAATGTCCATCATACTCATAATCTTTCCATTTTATATCAATTCAAGAATAATAACTTTCACTTAGAAATATTCAAACCTCATTCTAGAACATTCTAATTGGAAATTTAAAATCAAGAAAGTAACAAATAATACATGATATTCAAAGCACCATATAAAAAAGTAGTGTCAAACAAAAACTTTTTATTAAAAGTAAAATGCTAAATTTAAAAAATTTGTATGTAATAAAAAATATTACATCGTGACAAATAAATTAAAACAGATGGATAAAAGTTTAAGGGCGGAGGTAATCGTCACGATACAACAACAAAATAACAACATATCAAGTGAAATTTCACAAGTGGGGTGACTGGGGTCTGAGAAGGGGAAAATTTATGCAGACCTTACCACTATCTCATATAGATAGAGACGTTGTTTCCGAAAGACCCTCATCTCAAAAATATCATCCTCAAAAGCAGAAAATACTAGTTATAAAACCAAACGACCAGAACAAAAACAACACAATATAAAAAGATAAGACTACATGTACTAACCTACTATATCACAAGGCGAGACATCATCCTACCCATACTAGCCATCTAATATTCTATCATAATACGCGACTTTCCGTCCTTTCTATCATCAGAATACAAAATGTAAATCTATTTTAAAAAATTATAATGTACCGAATGAAATTACTCTCCCTTAATAAGTTTTATATGATGAGAATTATACTAATATATATTATTATTTTTTTTAAAAGCAACTTTGGAATCCAACAAAAATATATTTATATATATTCAATTTTAGAAAAAATCTCAAAACAAACGGCAGTAACATTTTGAATTTACCAATATACCCTCCTGTACGATGAATCCAACCCAAAACTTTGACATTACGTTTGTGGTTTATCAGGTGACGTGTCGGTTTGACGCTGACTCTTAAAGGCATACATTGTTCTTTATTCCACGAATTCATGTGAATCTAATATTTTTTATTTAATTTGTTCGATATATTTTTTTAATCCATTTCAAAATAATACTTTGTTTTAGTAATTTTAATTTTGCATATGATACGTTTAGTTATTTTAATATATTTAATTTCATATCATAAATATTTTATTTTTCTAAACTTCATGTTTCAAAATACTTAAATATTACAATAACAATAATATACCACCAACATAGGTTGTGATACAGTAGTAAGATTGATTCACCCTTAATTAGAGGTCTTGGGTTCGAGTCTTGAAAATAAAAAAAATTCTTATTTTCGAAAGATAAATACTGAATACACAAAATTATTTTAAGTCGAGAAACTAATGAGTAAAAATTTAAATTCTGAATATGTCATCGATTTTCCTTCCCCCTTACCAACTAGACCCCACACACACACCCCCCCCTAAAATCTTCCTCCATATTCTCTTTTGCCCTTTCTTCTTCCTCATTTATACCCATTCATCTCCCCCCACATATACTTTTCCTATATAAATAAATCAAACATTTTTACTTATTAATCTGAAATGAACAAAAATGATGATGTGCAAAATAGATCCATTTGATGATAAATCAAAGATGTTGAAGAATTTGAATTCCTCTAGGGGTATTTTCGTCATGGTACTTTTGACTCTGTCTCTTTTGGTGTTGCCGTTGGTTCTGCCGCCGCTGCCGCCGCCGCCACTAATGCTGCTGTTGGTACCAGTTTTGCTTTTAATTTTACTTGCTTTTTTAGCTTTTACTTCTTCTCAATTGCCTAATTACAATGTACCTATTACTTCTTTGTAAAATTTACTGGCCATGCAAATATAAAGGATTAATGTAATTTCAATATGAGATTTTTTGTTTGGTTTGTTTTAATTGCATAGTTTGTATCAATTGCACGGAAAGTTGTGATGTAATGGTAGAACTGTTTCACTTTTGATGAGAAATCTCAAATTTGAGTCTCTTCGGTTTGGGAGGGGGAGGGGAGGGAGGGATTGTTTTGTTTGTTTTAATTGCATAGTTTTTATTGATTGCACGAAAAGTTGTGATGTAATGATAGAATTGTTTTACTTTTTATAAGAAATCTCGAGTTTAAGTCTTTGAATATGAAAAAAATTGTGTTGAATTTTTGAGTGATTCCTGCTATGCATAATTCAAATTTGATTGAAACTTTAATTAAAATTTACTTAGAAATATGAGATTTTTTGTTTGGTTTGTTTTAATTGCATAGTTTTTATGGATTGCACGGGAAGTTGTGATGTAATGATGGAATTGTTTCACTTTTGACGAGGAAATTCGAGTTTAAATCTTGAATATGAAAAAAATTCTACTAGGAGCGAATTTTCGAGTGATTCCTGCAATGCGTAATTTAAATTTGATTGGGACTTTAATTAAAATGAGCTTAGAAATATGAGATTCTTTGTTTTGTTTGTGTTAATTGCATAGTTTTAATCAATTGTACGGAAAGTTGTGATGGACTAAGAAATTTTGAGTTTAAGTGTTGAGTATGAAAAAAGTTCTATCGAGTGATTTTTTCAATATATAATTCAAATTTAATTGGAGTTTCATTAAAATGAATTTTGAATATCTGATGAATTTTGGTTGAATACTTTTTTGTTCAGACTTGGATTCACAATACTGTTATTGGATTCAACTAATTAATTCAATAATATGTCGGTAAATATAAAAATTGTACCTAATAAATACTTTTTTTGTCCAAAAAAAAATTAAAATAAAATTATTGATTTAAAATAATTGTGTAGTTATAAATAACTATTAGTTATGTAGTTGTAAATTATATTATTAAGGATTAAAATATTTTTAATCATAATAAGGTGATTTAAGTATGTCCACGGGGTGATTTGAATCATTGGTCAAAATTAAAACTAAATTAACTTAAATCAGTTTTTAAATTTACAAAATTAAATTAATTATAATACACATTTATTCGTTTGGTTGTTATTTATTTCGAATCATATGAGAACAAATTTAAATAAAATCGATTTATTTAAACAAGTCGATTCTTTTTCGATTTTTATTTAAATCATGAATACCTATAAAGGTGACATTTGTTTTAGGATAAACTAAAAAAGAAATGACGTCACGTAAAATGGAAGAGCAATAAATATTTTCTTCGTTCCATTTACGTTATCACAATTTTTATTTCCAGAGTCAAATTATATAAATTTTGATTAATATTCTAAGATATATCTTTCATTAAAAAAAATTATCATCAATAATATTTTTCTTATAGTTTTTGACTCTCTTAAATTTTCATTTAAAAAAAATAAATTAATTTAATAATTTAATTTAACTGAGAATTAATCAAATTAATTTTCAAAAAGGTCAATATGAAAACTAAAAGGAGACGAACAAAACATAAATTTGTAACTTCTAAAAATAATAATTTAATATTACAAATCATATAAATTAAATTCATAATATCTTAAATTTTGAATTTATCGTAAAATAAAGAACAAAACTTTACGACAACTTATAAAATTAAATCACAATATGTTTTTTAATTTTTATTTTTTGGAGCAAAGAAGGTGTGAAAAAATCGAATTACAAGGGTTAAATATATTGTGTATATAATTTTATTTTTTATCTTTATAAAAAATTATTTTTACGATATTAACTTACGATCTTTTCCTCACACGATAACAATTTTATTATTTTTCATATCAAAACTTAACCTTTCGAATTTATTTAATTAAAATTTTTCAGATTAATTTGTGTTTGAATGTTTGTTTGAAAAAGCAGTAATAGTTGGGTAATTATATCCATAGCTTTAACGTTTAATTAAGATAAATTAATCTAATTTATAGTAATACATTAATTAGTTGTAACCATTTGCCGCCACTGGTTTTATTGTCTTAATATATGCTTAAATTAAATATATTTATGGTTAATCTTATTTTATTCAACTAGCTAGCTTTTCCATATGGTTTAGCAAAACCAGGGTAAATTTACTAGTAATTAACTTTATTAATTTAACATTGAGCTTTTTTAAATATTATTAAAAATAATTCTTACTAACTTTATTGATTTTAATACATGAATAATTTATTTTATAACGAACGACCATATTTCATGTCACCAAATGCATCATCAACATATACATAGAGTATGCAACAAGTGGCTATGATTACCATTAGAAAATAAAAAGCTATCGACAGATAAAATTTTATAGCTTGACAATAAATTTTTTACGTTAATCTCATTTAGCTATAAATGTGTAAATATATTTTACATGTAAATGATTCATTTGTTTATAAAATGCATTCGATAATGTGTTTTATGTGTAAATAACCCTTTTGATCATAAAACACTCTTGTTGAAAGTGTTTTATGTGTAAATAACCCTTTGTGTATAAAACTTACTTAACTCCTTTGTTTATAAAATGAGCTCACTAAATGTGTTTTTTGTGTAAATGATCGCGTTGTTCATAAAATGCATTCGATAAATATTTTTTATGTGTAAATGATCCATTTGTATATAAAACACATTTAGTAAATGTATTTTATGTGTAATTGATCCTTTGTTCACAAAACACACTCGATAAATATATTTTAGTGTAATTAAGAACGAAGAGAGTAACAAAACCTAATTAACCAAAAACTTTATAGTGATAAATTTATTAAAAATTATTACTTTCTCCATCTCAATTTATTTGTCATGTATACTAAAAATAGTTGTCTCAAAATAATTGTCAATTTGAATAATCAAGAGAGAATTAATTATTTTACTTCTAACTTTGCTCTTAACATTAATTATTCCAAAATTAAGAGATACATATATAGATAAAAGTTTAATTATTTATAATGAATATATTAGACAAATAACACTCCTAATTAATTTTTTCATAAAAATTGCATCGAACCTTATCACGTTAAATAAATTGGGACGAAAAAAGTATATTTTGTAATATTATCACAAGCATAGCCTAAAGTTCAAAATTTGTGTGTTCCCAAGAAAGGAAAAATTTGTTGTGGGCTATTAATGATTCATCTGTATTTAGACAAAGCTTTTCTCCTAGGCTTGGGGTTGGGGTGTATATATTTTTTGACCAATGAATATCGATTGACACCCCTCAAATTAATGTGGCTCTGCCACGGCATATATATACATGTGAAACAAAAGATATACTCTTTATTTATTGATATCAATCGATATCTGATATATATTTCTGTTAACTCTTAATTAATTTGAACTTAGGCATGCAAGACATACTAGTCAGACACTAATGATCATAATTCAAATATCAGACATGAAGAAATCATATTGTATCAATTACCTATAGCCTTTGGCATGGTAATCGAACTTATACGCTAATAATCGTTTATTATATTTTATATATATTGATTGTGTAAAGATTTATCTGTAATAATTACAAATTAGTTAAATATTTTATTAGGTACACAGTTATAGCTTAGCATGATTTTTTTTTATATATAATTACCTTAAAAGTAACCTAAATAAAATATTTTTTAGATTGTTAATTAATAATTAATATCACTAATTAAAGACAGCATAAACTACCAACTAGACAGACAAGTATGATCTTAATTGTTTTGTTACCTAAATGCATGCACTCATAAAGTTATATTTGACTTTGGGTTAGACAAATTAATAATATTGGCAACTTACACTATTTTTAGTATAATTTTTTAATATTTAAATTACATTTTTTTTATTTTAATTTTTTTAACTCTGATAACTAATAAAATTAATTCTTAAAAAACGAAATGTAACAACACAATGAAATGTAATATACTTATGTATACATGAGATATACACTAAATATACATTATAATACATAAATATACACTGACTATACATGCTTATACAACAAGGATTGAATGTCCAAAATTGTAACAAATAGTCAAAGGTCAGCCAGATGACTACTTTTAGTAATTAAAAAAAATGGACTATTTTTTTTATAAATAAGTTTTCTCAGTGTCTTGTAGATGTAATTATCTTTTTTTTTTATTGGCTTGGGGAACGGCTCGACCATAATAAATCTTTGTGATCGGATCTTTCCCCCAATCTTATACATAGCGAAAGCTTTGGTGCACCAAATTTAGGAGCTGAATTACATTATTTGTTTTTTTTCCCTTTTATTTGGGAAACATTTAGGACCTACATTCTTTATTTCTTATTTACTATGCAATTAATTTCTTTTCTTTATTTACATTTAATTCTAAAAATTTGTAATATTGACAATTAGGATATATGCAATTAATAAAGTGGCCCTATATAGATTTTATTGGTCATGTAAGTAAATAAAAAAATTTAAGCACGTGGTTGTAATTAGGTATACACATGTACATATATTTGCATAATTATTAAATTAATTAATTAATTGCAAGACGTTAAACCCACGTAAAGGATACTTACTTAGAACAACATTATTTGTTTGGTATAAGCTAAGTTTGAATATTTGAGATTCGAGCTTCGAAAATGAATAAAATATTTTTTTTAGAGTATGTGTTCGTATTTATAATTTGTTAGATTGATGATTGTTATTTTTATGTGTATCAATTAATGTGATCATATTATTTAAAAAAAAAATATATCTCTACTTATTATTCGATAATCAGATTATACCATTTATTCTATTATTTTGTTTAGAATTAATGTCTACCATGCCCATATTCTATTTTTTAGAGAAAATAAAAATGGAGATAGGGAAAGAGAAAATAGAGGAAGGAGATCGATTCAAATAAAAGGTTTTTCTCATCGATTATCGACGAAAAATTTATGATAGATGACATGATTTTTCATTTAGTTTTCACATATTCAGCTCACTTGGAAAATGCATAGAGGAATATATATTCTCATTGAAATAGTAAAAAGCTTCATAATTTTTTCATATAAAAATGTTACTATTTTTTCTTGTCTCGATGATTCATGTAACAAAGTATTATAATATAGTCATCGAACATTTTTCAACGAATTTTTTTTGATTTTCAGTAGTGTAATATTTTCTTCTTCGTATTATTGATGTGTGACACTAATTATGAAATAACAAAAATAATGCAGTCTATACTCTGTGGCGGAGCCACATACTAATTAGGGGGTTCATTCAAATCCCCTTCGACGAAAAATTATACTCCCTCCGTCCATCTTTACTTGACCCCTATACTATTTTAGGATGTCCAACAATACTTGTCCAGTTTATGAA
>JBCEWC010011162.1:0-16958 GCA_038996855.1 Solanum aculeatissimum
TGTGTTATGTATCAGCGAAATAGCAAAAAAAGGGAATTTAGTAATTTTTTTAAATGATAGGGAATAATTGTAATTAAGTTTCCAAATGTTGTGTATTTCTGTAATTTGCCCTTTTATTATTTGTTATGTTTATTGCTTCAGTTATTGATATTGTCTTTTTTCATTATTTTTGTATTTTCGTTTCGAAACCTATTTTGATATGTCTTACTCGAATTAAAGGTTTTTTTAAACAACTTCTTTATCTTATATGCACACATCGATGGTTCTAAGATGTTATTTATGTCTAACTTCCACCCCCTCCCCACCTCCCCCAAAACCTCCAAAATATTTTTTCTTTTTAGAATTTTGACTATTTTATTTTCTAATCGAGATATAATCTCCTCACTATCTCTATGAGATAGTAATAAAGTCTGACTACACTCTACCATTCCTAGACCTCACTTTTTTGGATTCCACTGGACATGTTATTGTTATTATTTGTTGTCTGTATGGAGATATAATCTATTTTCAAACATAAAAAAAATTTATTTAAAAATTTAAAAAAATTATGTGTTTCATCGTAACTTTTGCTAGTATTAAAAGAAATATATAAATAACATACAAAAGAGTTTTGTCCTATCAATATAATCCCACAAGTGCACTTAATAGTGACATGTGGTGTACTTTTACTTCATCTTTTATCCCAATATCACAATATATATAATATGATGTGTTACATTCAACATCCATCACAAGTGTTGCTTTCATAACCCAAAACTATTACCATATAAACATGGAAATCTTAGTAAGCCACATTTGCTATTACCACATATCATAGCTTTCTCTTTCACAATGATGGTGGTCAAGTTAAAGTTGTCTACTCAATTCTTTTATTGAATATTTACTATATTCTTTTATTAATCTATATATTAAAAAGTAATTTTGCTCATCAAAAAGTTATAGGGTCTTTCGAAAATAACTTCTCTATCTTTATGAGGTCGTGATAAGGTCTGCGTACACTTTATCCTCTCCAAACCCTACTTGTGGAATTTTACTGGATATGTTGTTGTTGTTGTTGTTGTAAATGAATTAAATAGATAAAAGTTTTAGTCTTTTTTTTGGAGGGGGGTGGGGGCGAGGGGAATTGTAACCCTAATATCTATGTATAAACCTCAACATGAGTATTATGTTATTTTGAGTTCTCCCGAAGCTTCGATAGCCCAACCAAGATAACAATAAGGTTTTTTTAATTCATCTCTATAAAAATAGAGTACTGATTATTTTTTTGAGAATTTAAGAGAAGATCACGAAGAGATTTAACCTTAAATATCATTTTGAAACCCCTTGGGTCCACCTAGATCTACCCTTGATTTATTGAGTACTAAACCATATATATACCCTACATGCAACCTTTAATAAATGAAAGTTACATTTCAACAAGTAGTTCAAACTAAAAAGGAACCAATAAGCCATCTTTCTTCTTATGTAACATTGTTTTCCCTATAAACCCCCTCCCCCACCACCCCCACCCCCCACCCAAAAAAAAATCCCACTATGATTCTATTTCCAATAGCAACCAATTGACTTTGAAGAATTAATAATAAGGAACAAAAAAAACCATTAGCTCAAAAAGGATAAAATAAAAAGAAACTATGGGACCATAAAAAAGTTATGAGACAATTGTAGATAAAATTGGCCCCTCCATTTTCCATTACTATCATCCAATTCTTATCACAAATAGTCCCAATTTAATCACAAAAAATCATTACACACACAAAAATATACACATAAAAGATGCAACAAGTATCACTATAGCATATCTCTGACTAGGATTATAAATAAAAAAGTGATAGAAAAACTTTGATTTTGATTTTTCCCTCATTAAAATATCACTCAAACAACACATTCTTTAATTAATTTCTTGGTGGATATATAAGCAGCCATACCAATCCATAAGTCAGAGTATACACTATATACATAAAGTTGTTTCATAGAGACAAATTACATGTAATTGATCTTGACACCACTAAAGTTGGTCATTGTCTCCCACATCCTACATTAACCTATACAAAAAAGAAAAAAGAAAACAAATTCACAAAGTTACCCTACATTGTCTAGGGTGAAAGTAACGTCTACTGATCACTTTTCTGATTATATCTATGGAATTTCAAATTTTATAGATAGAGCTCTCTCTTTGACACTCAATTACCCTACATTTTTATGATCGATCAGTTACTCCTCGGTCGTGTTTTTAGAAAATAGCTAATGAAATTTGATTTTAGACGACTAATTTTATTTATCTTTTTAGTTTCGAATCCTTTTAAGCACATGTTAAGAATGATGTGGTATCCATGTGCTCATATTCAAGCAACTTCATTAATTGTGGCTCTAATCCTTGATTGGATTAACAAAAAGAAAGAAGGAGAAATAAAGTAATGAAAGTGGTATTAATTAATTAAGATCATGATGGCTAAATAAGTAATTAAGTTCCACAATTAACTAGAAACTCATAAGCATAATGAGAACATCATCAAAGATAGATAGAAATTTGTGGAATATTTTCCACCACCCATATATATATATATAATATATATATATTAGTGGACAAGTGCATGCAAATCTTGCATACTTTTGTAATTGCAAATTTGCAAGTTGATATCAAGCATTTCTACTTTTTATTATGACCCAATTGAAGCATCACCAATGATGCATTAAAACTTTGGGATATATATATACAATTTGATCAAAATATATACAATATGATCAAAATATGTATCTTATATATACTATTTTATTAGTGTATATACGTATATTATATATATTTTGTGGCAAATCTAGTATTTTCGTCAAGAGGTTTGAAAAATAAAAATATAATGACTTGAGATTTAAATTTGAAATCTTAAAGAAATTTTAAACCCTCTAAATTATTAAACCAACCTTCGCCCTTATGTTTAGGGGATCAAACTCTATATATACATAAAAAAAATTGTTAAAAAGTATCTTATATGTGTGTAACTTTTTGTCGAGGGGTAGGATGGACACACTCGTCCCCTAGATCCGTCCCTTTGTATTTTTAATATAAGTATATATACTTATCTCTATATTTTGTATATATTTTATAAATTAGATGATCGAATGATTCAGACTTGTAACCTATGTACTATTATAGTTTATAGATTTTTACTTACCTTATTTTTTTACTAAGTTCATGTTTTCACTCAATATAATTAAATTTATAATTACCTTATAAATGAACTCCCACATAAAGCACAATGATCAATTATATAACTATGCTAGAGATACTTTATTATAAAACTCAAGTCACTTAGAGATTTCTATTAATTAAGTAACATGTTTACTTCCATAAGGGAAATTACTAAATATTTTACATATATAATTTACATACGATTTAAATGTAAGATCAATATAATTAAATACTTGCCTAATATTCTACACATTTCTAATGTTTTGGATGTGTTTGGTATGAAATTTTTATCCAATTTTTTCATCTTCTATTGATAAAAATATTTGAAAAATATTTTTTTTTAGAAATTAAGTTCCTTATAAATGAAAAAAGGACGATTAATTTTAATTTTCAAGTCAAAGTAGATCAAATAAATTTTCTACGAGTGACAATCCACATTAATCATGTCCTCTCAACATTTTTTTATCAAGCGAAAACAGAAAAAATAGGTTCTTTTTTTTTACTTCCTTCGTCCCATTTATGTGGCGCGGTTTGACTTGCCACAATATTTAAAAAAAGAAGGAAAGACTTTTGAAACTAATGGTCTAAAATCATCCATAAATATTTTCGTGGTTAAAAATCATTTCATTAAGGGTGAAAAGGAAATTTTAAATTTAAATTGTTTCTTATTCCAGTAAGATGTCATTGTTTCTAGAATGAACTAAAAAGAAAATGGTATCACATAAAATGAAACAGAGGGAGTATCTTCTAAATATATAATAATTTTTGCTACTCTCTATAATCACTTATTTTCTCCCAAGCTTATAAATTTGGCCAAACATGTCACTAATAGTCTAGTAGCAATTTCTCCTTTATATAAAGAAAAGAATATATACATAAATAGATAAAGATATTTCACATAATTTTATTGCATGAGTCAAATCTATAAGTTGCAAAAATTCCCTTTGTTCATTTGTTCACCCAAATATTCAGATTTGGATAAAAAGTGGAGTATTAATATTGGAAGCATCATAGCATGAACCAACTTTTATGTCAAAATCAATTGGAAAGTTTACTTTCTTATCATTTCTGACTTTCCTAGTAGTGGAATCTAACCAATTGGATACACTAAAATCAACTAAATTATAATTTCTTATATTGGCATATATGCCTTTTCTTAGAATTCTATGATATATTTTAATTAGGAACCTTTATAGAAAAAATATATATCATCATGTGATAGTTGTGAAAATTTAGAGGATTTCTCTATTCTTAGCTAGGGTTTGGCGTCAAATTTCTAAATATTTTTGATAAGTTTTGATGAAGTTTCACCATGTTTGTGTTTAGCCCTAAATTTTTTGAAAAATATTTGATTATTTCATCAAAAGATATGATTTAAACTCGTAAATTTTAAAAATTATTAAAAATACTCATAAGTTTGTATTATCATTATATAATGAGCATGTTTCATTACGGACCTATGGTCGGCCTGTCCTTGACCTGTTGGATTGGGTGGCTGAGTAAGCATCCCTCGCTGCCTCTGTACTCGAAATAATTGTTGCGCTACCCAACACTTAACCTTGTCTCCCCTACTCCGCTTCTGGTTGTGCAATTACCAATCGCGGGTAACCCTCGGTCCGATCGCCCCTGACCTAAGAAGAACTATTATCCTTATGATCAAACAAGGATCAACTTCTCACTTCTCGAGCAAAAAAAATAATCTTATAGCATAATTGATAACAATCAACAACAACAAAATAATAATATGGGCAAGATTATATAATAAATTAATCGCATACTCAAACTTGTCACTGATTCGATTGTCAAATTGTAGATCAAACTTTTTTGGAAGGGGTAGATATTAATTAGTTGGAATAAATAAATGATGAGTGTTTTTTATATATAAAATATATAAGTTTGGAGTAACTTTTAAATATTTAAAACTTTCTAAATACTATCTCAAGTTCTCAAATACTAATTTTTTTTCTAGTATTTAAGAATTTGAGAATTCTTCAAATATATTTAGCAAATTTTATGATCAAACACCACTTCTCAATATTTTTAAATTTTTTTTAAGGCCAAACGACACCTTAATTAAAAATCATTGAGCAAATTAATTTTAAGAAATTCTTGATAAGAATATTTTCTTCTTTATAAGAATACTTTAATGTACTGATAGTTGCATAGGAGATATATGTTTAAGTTTGATTTAATAAATAAAAGAATTAATTAAAACATATTGCTCAAATTTATGGGATAATTGTTAGGGATGACAATGGGGCGGGGAGCCTGGGATGGGTTTAGAATTGTGTGAAGCGGGGTAGGTTTAAAGTTATACGGGTTGGGGCGTGTCACGGTCCGAGTCTATATCCTGGATGTTGTCGACACTTAGAAATCATTTTTGGCCACAAGCGAACCACTTGGCCTGACTACTTAACTCAACGGAAGACTTAAGCAATAAGGATAAGCTAGAATTAAACACAACTGCTATATCAATGTCCGAGATCATTATAAGCAATCAATTAAGAAGTTAATAATTTGAAAGAGATACTACAATAATGTCTACCAGTCAATGAAGCATCTATATGTCATGACTAAAGGATGAGTACCGCGATAGATCATTGCTACCTCAAACTAAAAGAAATTCACTAAAATCAAAAGGGATAGCATCCAAGAGTCTCTAGCTGCAAAGAGGTCTCACCAGTACTGGCTAAGTAGAAGTGCTAGATCGTCTGATAATACACCTACTGAGGGACTCTGTCACCCGTGTCTGCATCATAAAATGATGCAAGTCTAAAGGACATCAGTACATGGAATGTATGAGTATGGAAAATGGTCAAAATATGAAAACTCAAGATATAATGCTTTAATCCAGTGGCGGCTCTTCCATATAAAATTTAAGGCATATGCCTTAGGCCCCCAATTTTGGGGGGGCCTCAAATTTTGTGTTAATTTTTTTTATATAAAAAAAATAATTATTAATGATACAAAGTAAAAAAATAAAAGTTATATTTATTTATTTATTCTTGAACCCATTTAAATAGAAGAAATCAAGAAAATATTATTTAATCTTCTTACATTTTCTTTGCTAACATTTACATTATTTATCTTTTTTAAACTTCTTTTGCACTCTCTTTTTTCAAATCTTTAATAATTTAGAGTAACATTCTGTCAAAATTATTAATCAATGGTCGAAAAGTAATAAATAAAGTGAATTATAATTTTTTTTAATTTCTTCTTAAGTTTTCAAGCATTTCACTGGGTATATTATTTTTCAGATATAACAAACACATTAGAGCAGGGTATACCAAGTAATCAACTTTTTGAATTAGATTTTGTGGTTGTAACTCTTATCTTAATTTAAAGTTTATCAACGTATTACTTATAAAATTATGTTAGCAACTCATATAATAACTCAGAAAAAAGATGTTTTTTAACGTTAGATTGAGAAGATTTTGCCTAAAACTAATAATTAAGAAAAAAGTATTCGAAGAAATCAGTTATAAAAAAAGGTATTAAGTAACAATAAGTATCTAAATAGTTAAATAAATAAATAAATACATATGATTTTTTTTTAGATTTCGGGTCTCTAAATAAAATTTCGCTTTAGGCCTCCAATTATGTTGAACCGTCCCTGCTTTAATCATAGACTTAATGCAGAAAATAACTCAATAACATAAACAATGCAATATAAGTAAAACATATATTAAAAAATAATATATATTTTAACTTGGAGAATTTTATAACTGACAACCATCACTATGAGCCGTATTCAACCTGTGCCCAACAAGAAAACAAAAATTTATTTGAAATTCTTCTCCTCTCACATGGAGGAGATATGACTTCATTAAAAAATGAATTTGGAAGACCAGATATCAGCCATGGGTATATTAAAGAAAGTTATATACATTGTGGTATGAAACTTTACCTGTTAATTCCCCTTTTTTATTCTTATTTTTATAAAGTTATATACTATAGGGCCCAAGAAGAAACTTCTGCGCTAAAGGAAAAAGAACCTGTTGCTGATACAACTATAGTGAGGAATTTTAATAGTTGACTTGGTTGGTTATTCGAACTGTCATCATGTTGATTTTTAAAAAAAATATCTCTTCGACATGATTATCTCAAGCATTCTGTAGTGTTGATTACAAATCAACTTCTTCTTGCTCTTAGTTATTTTCTCCGCGTCACCTAATATGACAAGCAAGATAAAAAAAAAACTATTTAAAAGTCTCTTGTAAGAGTTTTTCAAAATAAAAACCGGACCAAGAACTAGACGATAGATAGAAGGTAATCGTTGTGCACATTCGAAGTCATCTGGGGATACAGCTATAGTAAAAGCGTAAGCGCCTGAAGGCACAGGTTGCAGCTCTGAAGCAGAGCCGGAAATGATTATTGTTACAGTGGCCGAGGACAGAGAGTGAATCTCAGATTTTGCTGATTGTTCCAAAATAAGCTCCTACTCTTTTTGTGCTTTCTTGCTTGCATGAATCACTATGAGTTCCTTTTGTTGGAACAATTTATTCCAAAATTAGTTATTCTGTGATAAGATATTTCACATACATAAAAATTTTATTAAAGAGTTTTAAAATTTTAAGAAGTAGACACACATATAAATAGTGGAATAAATTATTCAAATTTAACAATCAAATAAAATATTAAAATTTTATTTCTTCACTATTTTTTTTATTGCATAACTATTTATTTTTATCCATGTCAAACGATCATATCTGAAATAATGTGTATCGCTGTTGTTATTGCAATTGACATTTCAGAAGGATGCTTAAAAGGTAATTGATGTCACATGCTCCGCCTAAACCTTTGCACACAGTACTATGATTACAGTAGTTGTTGAAAATCTAGCAATGATTATGTTAAAAAAGTGTGTATTTACAAAAAAGGGTTTGTGCACCTTTAAAATTAGTCGATTTTAAGAGATTTGGACATTCGGTGGAAATAAAAAAAAAAGAGGGAGGAAGACAGTTGGGAAAGGACGGCAAAGGGGCATTTCAAGGTATTCAGTAAAAGTGGCCCTTTTTTTTGTTTTGATCATTTAAGTGCAAATAAATGGTTAAAAATCGCAATACATATATATATAAAATATCCTCTCATGTTTATTTCTTCTTATCAAGGTGATATAGTTAGAATTTATTAGTTCGATTAATTTTGATTCACTTTATATAAAATTATTAAAGGACGAGGTGAATGTGCTCTCAATATGAATGGATCTAACATGAAAAGTGTGTATTTGATAGAATTAAGTAATTCAGATTCAAGTAAAAATATATACATATCAATGGACTTCAAAATATAGAATTTCTAAATTTCATATTATAAATATAAATCTTACTTAAATTTGAACTTGTAACTTATCATTAAGGGCGGAAGAATCTTATTTATTTTACCATATGTTTTTGGTGTTTAAAGGAAAATAGGTAAAAGGGGTTCATTAGTCTCTATCCAACTTTCTTTTTGTTCCCATCCTCATCTTCAAAGCTTTTTTCCTCATACTCCTAAAAAGAAGAACCTTTAACTGATCTATATCTTATTTTCCTTTTCATTTTCAACAAGGATATATTCCACAATAAAATGGACTTAAATTCCTTCAATAGTGTTACAAGGGTAGTGGGACCTTTCATTTTGAATACATGATGTCATAATTCAACTAAAAAATTGTGACTTATGTAATCAAGTGCAATGAAGAGAATTTGGCTTCCAATGGTAGCCATCTCACTAACATCACCCAAATTGGGTTAATGAACAGATTATTCCTGTTTTTCCATGTACATCTTTATAGATTTCTTTATCTAGGCATCAATAGTTGACTTAACCAAGAGGATCACAAGTCAATGACAATAATAATTATGGCTCAGTCACAAATAAATTAAGATAGACCGTATGAATCTTCATTTAGCCATTTAAGCTCATATCATAACATTATCGTAGTAAACTATACAGCTTGATCACCGCAAAAAATTGCAGCCTATTCCATCCTATATTTCCTCTCTCGTTTCTATGTCAAGTATCCATAAATTACTCCTCCACCACCAAAAAGGTAGAAGTCATACTAAAGAAAAGGTCAGCTTAAAAAGAGAACATTTTTACACTTTAAGAGTATGGTCCTGGACATCAATGGATTCCTTCACGAGTTCAATGCTTTTTTGACTAAGTGTCCCATCTTCCTCAGCATCAAAACTAGCATGAACACTGTAGAGAACATACACTAGAACAGCGAGAGCTGAGAAAAATCCGAATCGGACGTAGGATGGTCTATCAAGTGAACCTAACAGGAATATGTTGAGGAAGATGGACATGGAAGGAATCCATGGCATTAAAGGGACACCCCAAAACTCGGGTTTTTGCGCTTGTGGGACCATATAATGGAAGATTTGTAATACAGCGATGGCGATAGCAGTGCAGGCACCAAGCATGAAGGCTTTTGGCTTGCCTGATGGTGCAAATTGCCATAACAGGGTGAATAAAATGGAAGTCAATGAGAAGCAAAAAAGGAATGATAGTGTAGGCCACGGGTTTGTTACTCCAACCGAGACGTAACGCTTGTAGATAACAGCATTTGCTACCATGTAAAATACAAACAGTGTACCAATTGATACAAGGTTGAGTAGTATTTGTAAATCAGTGAAAAGGGCAATTGCTGCTGTACAAATCCCTGAAAAGACCAAACAAATCCCTGTATTAGCACAATGGGAAGAAATTCCAATCAAGAATTTATTCTGAAATTGGTAAAGAATGTGTCATTTCAGTCAAAAGTTTCGGCCTTGTAAACACTTCAGGCAAGATTTTTGGTCTCAGAAAAGTACATTACCAAATCTTGAAAAGGGTACTCTTTGTTAACGGAGTCCAAATTTTCACTTAGAAGGTTCAAAAATACATAGAAGTAACCATATAAAAACGCTGAAATGGATTAAACATCTATTATATATAGATAAAAAATAATTTTAATCATGTATAAACAACTCTTAGGCACTATCTGGCTCTGCTCCTGATACTACAAAAGAAAAAAGGATTCTATATATAGCATTTTCAACTCTGTTTTCCAAAGTCTATATCTAGCATTCCCAGTTTACTTAAATTCTTATTCCAGTACAGTAAGTCCACACACATAGTCTTTACAAAGAATAAATTTCAAGAATTGGTCAGAAGCAGCTTAAAAAAGTTTTATACTTTGCTGAGCTCACATACCTGTCTCAATAGTGTATCAAAGTATATGGAGAACATTCGTTTAGATAATGATGGAAGGAACCTTATTTAGTTATATATTGTTTGGACCAATAATTGCAGTTAAATCTTTCCTGAACCTCTCCAATTTAATAAGGAACCTTCTTAATTATATTTTATAACAAGGTGTATATGTACAATGCATTGTTATCACTAATTAATCGATATCGATATACTAAAGACAAGATTGAAAAAAGAGGATACAATTCCTTTGGGCGGTAACTTTTCACCACTGTTTGATTCTCATAACCCTCCAAAAGGGCCAAAACATAAAATTATTTCAGGACATAATACAACTTTTAAAAGCTATGTTAATCTTTTCTCTTTGAAGTTCATTTAGTTAGTATTATGATGCGAATACATTTTTAATAATTTAAACTATTAGATTGAGATAGTGATATACTCTTGGGGTGACTACACATTGAACAGAAAAGGGCAAAATTAATGACAAACCTTGGAATATGAGCCAAGGTTTATCCTAAGGAGAGGACCCCACATATAAAAAATC
Organism: Solanum aculeatissimum; assembly: GCA_038996855.1. Lineage (NCBI taxonomy): Eukaryota > Viridiplantae > Streptophyta > Magnoliopsida > Solanales > Solanaceae > Solanum > Solanum aculeatissimum. The sequence goes on from JBCEWC010011162.1 coordinate 10,911, forward strand.
AGTCAAAGAGCCTTTCACTAAAAATCTCTCAACCTCTTTGTGTGATAAATGAGTGACTCATCATCTTGACATGAAACTGTAGGTCCCACAAAACCCAAAAAATAGTTAACCGAATATGATGAGTCCCATGATAACCTTATGAGCAATTTTTCCCTAAAATGTAAAGCAATCGCCTTAACGGAAACGGTTCTTCTGGTGGACCCCCTATTCTCCAACGGCAAAGCTATACAAAAAACAACATCCACGCAATAACAGGAAAAAAAATAAGTAAATCATACACGCATCTCCACCCACCAAAAAATACGTAATACAACAAAATACCATATCAAATTATCAATACTCCATATTTAAAATATTTTATGTGAATTGCAATTTTATCAAAAATATCTTCAATCACTATAAAATTCGATATTCACATTAACGAATGGATATTGATGAAAGAGAGTTTAATTATAGGTACCGAGAAAAACGGAAGCATTCAGAGGCGTTGATGTTTTAGGGTGGACCTTAGCAAACCAAGCGGGGACCACGCTGGACCGTCCGATCACGCACATGTATCGAGCTTGGCCCAACATAGCTACTAACAAAGAAGTTAAAATACCGAAACTAGCCCCAGCCCCTATCACATTTGATACCCATCTCCAGCCGTCCGATCCCATAAATGCCCCCGAAAATGGTGCATCTGGATCAATCTGTTCATCAAAACTTTCAATTACAAACCTTTCGTATACCAGATATTAATATACAGTAACAAATAATATCAACATTCATCATTATGATATGATTGTAAATGAATGAGATTTGTTGATCATGACATTAATCATACTTTGACATATTTTATGTAAGTTGAAATTTAATTATTATTTTTCATAGCAAAGTGAAAAGTTGATAGATAATCACTCGAGAAATGAAAGAAAAGAATAATAATAAGGGCAGAAATGTAATTTTATAAATTTTATTTTACCATATCGTAAGGGAGAAGCATGGACATTGAAGCTGCCATGAGGCAGTAAAGAACTGTCACGAGTATAACGGAGCCCGAGACACCAGCAGGTATATCCTTAACAGGATTTCTGACTTCTTCAGCCATGGTTGAAACGGCGTCGTACCCTATGTAACTCAGATAAACCATAGCTGCTCCATTGAAAACTCCTGAAGCACCGAATGGGAAAAATCCACTCGCATGATTCTCATCCCCTGCTTCTCTGAAATTCTTCGTTTCCCCTTTTGTAAATCCAATTACTATCACAAATACAATGAACACTAGATGTAGCACCGTTAACACCATATTCAACATCGAACTCTCTCTTGTACTGCAAAGAAATAGTGACGAATTTATACTTATTTTGAAAAAGCATAATCGAATTTGATTTGAGATTTTTCATGAATTTGAGTGAACGAACCTGTAGCAGATGATTACAGTGAGAGCTAAAACTACTAAAACAGCAACAACATCAATCTCATTGAATCCGTTCGGTAATCCACTGACGGTGATTCTCAATTTGCTTTCGGTGGATATACCAAGCGCTGTACATAAATAACCGGTGAAACTCCTCGCCACCGCCGCATTTGATAGTACGTAATCGATGATCAGATTCGCACCGGTCAAAAATGCTAGAAATTCACCTGCACTACGAAACGGCGTTGATCAATTAAAAAGCACAGGACATTGCGTTTGTTGTGTGTTTGTTTAACAAATTCAGTTACGAGAAACGGACCAAAAGTGATACGGATATAGCTAAAAGCACCGCCAGCAACCGGCATATCGACGGCGAACTCAGTGTAACAGAACGCAGAAAGCAGAGCACAGAAGCCTGCAATGGCGTAAGAGAGAACAACAGCAGGTCCAGCATACATACGGCTAGCACGACCGGAGGTAACAAATACTCCGGCGCCAACCATACCGCCGACGCCAAATCCGACAAGGTCGTACCACCGGAGATTCCGTTTCATATCTCCACCAGACCGTGCTCTGACTCGGCTTGTTTCTTCGAAAGAAGTCGAGACAGAGCAAGCCCTGCGAGCTAGCCGGTTAGGAGTATCGGCAAGTGCTCGGAGGTAGGATTTGACGGTAGAGAAAGAGGAGCCATAGGTCTCCATTTTTGGACCACCAAGTCTCTCTCTTTTTATCAACAAGTATTGAATTGGAGGAAATGAAGAACGGATGAATGGGTATTTAAAGAGTTTAACACTAAAGAAGATGGCTGATACTGATACTTATTGGATCAAGAAACTAACATCCACTAACTCTTACAGAAAAAAAATACTTTATTTTAAAAAAAAAAAAGAAAGATCCTTAAAACTAATTAAGCATCTATATTTTTCACAAAAGTTAATTAAAATTTTAATATGATTTTTAAATGTGTTTAAATTATTAATATTGTGATGTAATATATTTTTTAGGAATATTTTAAATCATTAATTATCATGATTAGCAGCATTTTTAATATAAAAAATAAGATAAATAAATTACTACGAAAGAATTATAAAAATTACGGATATACCCTCAAACTGCTCAAGCAAGGATGTCGACCTGCTACCTGCTTGAATAATTACAACGGAAGAACCATAAAGAGTTATGAATATACCCTCAAGCTGCCCAAGCAGGCATGTCAACTTGTTACCTGCTTCAGCAGCTTCAATTATCATGATTAACAACATTTTTTAACACTTTAAATTAAGACACAACAAAATACAATGGAAGAACAATAAAAAAATTTCGAATATATCATCAAACTGATTAAGCAGACATGTTTACCTACTATCTGCGTGATCAACTCTAATTATCATGATTAGTAGCATTTTTTAACACTAAATAAGACAAACAAATTACAACGGAAGAACCATAACATATTATATTAAAAATATTTTAAGTCATTAATTAGTATGATTAGTAGCATTTTTTAACACTAAAAATAAGACAAACAAATTAAAACAGAAGAATCATAAGAAAATTACAGATGTTCCTTTAAATTGCTCAAGCAGGCACGTCAAAGTCCACAAAATATTTTGATTGAACCGCATATAATAAAGACGAAAATGAAGCAAGCAATTCAAACAGATATGTTGACGGAGAGTTATCTGCTTGAGCTGCCTAGTTTCGCTCTTATTAGTAATGATATTTAACCTATTTACTAAAACAAGTATACACTCTAAGGGGTCATTTGGTAAGTAGTATAAAAATAATGTTAAAATATAATGTATTAAAAATGTTTGTATTAGTTATGCTTGCATCAATTATGATAAGATATTTTTATAAATTGTTTGGTTTGGTGCATTAAAAATAGCACGCACTATATAATTTTTTTTAAAAAATTATTTATTTACAAAATATCATCCACAAATATAGTGAAAAAGATGTTAAAAATTTTTTGAGGGGCAAGTGAGTTTTTAATCATGTTAATGCATGCATTCAAAATCTCATTGCATTATTAATATATAGAAATTGATGATATCAGTAATACACACCTTAATCCATAATATAATAACATGAAAAAGTGTATCAAATAAGGTACTACTAATACACCTAATTAATGTCTATATTAATTTTGCTAATACACTCCATCAAACGACCTTTTCCCTTTTCTTAGTTTTACAAAGAACGATCATTTTTTGTTGCTGGCAAAATTTTAATTTCAACCCTTGATGTATCATGTTTAAGATCACCAGATTAAACGACATTTTGATACATTTGACATAATTTAAATTTAGAACCACAAAATTAAAAAGTTTTCTTTATTTTCTTAAATTTCATGCCAAATTAAATAATACTATTCTTTTTTAAAGGAAGAGAACATAACAAATTAGAGAGAAAATGTGGGACATAAATCAAATCCGTGAATTTAGGGTTGAAAAAGAAAAAACAGATTGCACATACATCTCCTATATTTCCTCATTCAGTTTAAGAATATTATTTCTTTCTAAAATCAATTTAAAAACTCTAAATCTATCTTTCTTAATGTAGCATGAAGATTTTCAATGAAAAAACAATCACAAGTCTTCGATATCTCTAGCGGATTATGTCTTTACTCTTTTTGATAGTGTCATCAATTGGAAGGTAATTTTATAATTTGTTGTTACTTTGTAATCACGGAGACGAAGTACGTGCTAATTATAGAAGCAGTGAAAGATGTTATATGGCTACAAGAATTGATAAGTGATCTTGGACTAGTTCAATATAAGACTTTAGTATTCTGTGATAATCATAGTGACATTCATCTTACCAATTGTCAAATATTTTCTAAGCGAAAAAAATATATCGAAGTCAGATATTATTTTATTCGAGACAATATATCTAAAGGAGTTGTTGATATGAAGAACTACACATGATAATCTAGCAGATATGATGATCAAGGCAGTCTCAATCAATAAGTTTAGACATTGTCTAGACTTGATTGATAGCTATTTTCAAAATATATATATAAGAATCCCACTCGGGATGGGAGATTTTTCAACGACTATTACAACTCGTACAACCTTTGTATAGTACTCTATAAGTCCTTTGAAAGGTTGAGGGTAAGACAGAAAGACATTATTTCAATTGCTGGAGGAAATTCAAGCCGAGGGGAAGATTTGTTTATTATTTATTAATTATGTCTATTTTAGAAAATTCATAATCCCTATTGATCTAGGAAATCATTTTAGTACAGAAAATTCTTGTCCTAATAGATTTAGAAAATGCATATATTGTCCTTTTTTCTTGTAGGTTTGAAATTAACTGAGATCTATATGTGGGGTATGTAGTTGAGGATTCTATAACATTATAAACTCTTTCTTTTTCTGACACTGAAAAATTCTCTCTATTTTTACCAAAAGAAATAAGCATAATCAAATCTTGTTAAATCCTTTGTTATTTTTCTTTTCTATGCTTATCAAATGATTGTTTGTGCCTCTTGATTAAAAGAGCCTCATATGATATAGACATCTTTGGCTCTAAGAAAGTAGGCAGATTTTGACATGACATAAACACAATCCTTCATTTTGGTTAGGTGAAATTAACACATGTCTATCTCTTGAAAAATACAAATTGATCTTGCATTTTGACTTAATCTCACACAATAGATGCATAGTCTTATGATCCTAATTGGGGTGATTTTTTATTTTTTGCCTCTCAAAATCGTTGGTCTTTTATTTTTACTCCTTTAAAAATGCCCCTAACAACGAAAAAATCTAAGAAAAAAGAAAATCCACAAGACATAAATTTAGTAACACAAGTTATGTGCCAAGCCAAAAAGTTTTACGAGCGAAATTAGTTATACCAACAAATTTATATCTTAATTAAGAATACTTTGACTCATAATTTTTCATTAAATAAGCAGTAGGAACAAAAATTAAAAGCTATCCCAAAATAGGGGTAGTTCATACAAAAAAAAATATTTTATAAAAAGAGAAACAATATTACATAGACAAGTTAGATTAAGCATTTTTGAAATGTGATACTCACCCTTTTCCTTCAATATGGCCCCTAAAGTTTGAAGAGAATATAATAATATTCCCCTTGAATTTGACAAAAAAATGGGATAATTTTAGAAATCTCCTCCTTAGTTTTGCAGCAATTACAATTTCTATGATTTATATATATATGCACATTATATTAAAAGCGTGAAGATCCTTAAAAATATTTTTTGAACTTTTTATTCTTTATTAAAAGACTCATCTTTAGACAAAATCGTTTTTGCACTATTTTCCTTTAAATTCCTGTTTAATATATTTATAATATTGACTTCTAAAATATATGAAAATAAATGATAAAATAAGAACTTCTGACAATGGAAAGACTCCTAGATCTTCATTATTTAATAGACTTCCACTTCTTCCTTATTTGAATCATGAAAATACTCTGCGACCGCTAATTAAGAAAAAAATTAATTTACCATGATATATAGGACTTTTATAAATAAATAATTTATCAAAATTGCTTTTGTAGTGAATTATTTATCTTTTCATAAGATCATAATTAAATTAAATTTTTTTGTGTAATGTTTGTTATCAGATGAGGTACACGCTTTGATCTTGCGGAAAGCGCGTACAACAAGACTGGTATATATA
>JBCEWC010011163.1:0-16958 GCA_038996855.1 Solanum aculeatissimum
ATTGCGAGCCCCAAGCTGCGCCAGGAACCGTGGTCTAACACCCAAGAAAAACTAATCAAATTGCCTGTTTCTAGTTCTTTGGACCAAAAAATACTACTAGGCCATTTCAAACCCCGGTGAGACACCTGAGCCTCTTGCCTGGCTCGTTATAGACCCCTCGGTATAATATTTCTGGAAAGTTGGCCCGGTCCCCCGGACAGCGCCCTGAACAGTGGGCTAACACAGATGAAAAACTACCCAAATCGCCTATTTTTTCTTCCATGACCCATAAAATACTACCCCCTGGCGAGCCACCTGGGCCTCTTGCTTGACTCGTTACAGACCCCTTGGTATATATTTTTCTGAAAGTTGGCCCCGAGCCCCGGGGAGCGCTAGGAACCCTGGGCTAACACTCGCAAAAAACTGCCCAAATTGTATGTTTCTTGTTCCTTGGCCTATATAATACTACCAGGCCATGTCCAACCCCGGCGGGCTGCCTGGCCTCTTGCTTGGCTCGTTACAGACCCCTCGGTATAATTTTTTTGGAAAGTTATCCCTGAGCCCTGGGCAGCGCCAGGAACCGCGGGCTAACACACATGAAAAACTGCCCAAATCGCCTGTTTCTTAGCCCATAAGATACCACTAGGCTATATCCAACTCCGGTGGGCCACCTGGGCCTTTTTTCTAGCTCATTAACGACTGCTCAGTATAATTATTTAGGAAAGTTGGCCTCGAGACTCGGGCAGCGTCAGAAATCGTGGGCTAACACACACGAAAAACTGCTCAAATCGCCTGTTTCTTGTTCCTTGGCCCATCAAATACAACCAGGCCATATCCAACCCCGATGGACCATCTGGGCCTCTTTCCTGGATCATTAAAGTTCCCTCGGTATAACTATTTGGGAAAAATTGCCCCGAGCCCTTGGTAGCGCTAGGAAACGTTGGCTAACACCCATGAAAAATTGCCCAAATCACCTATTCTTTGTTCCTTGGCTCATATAATACTTCCAGGCCATATCCAACCCTAACGGGCTACCTGGGCCTCTTGCCTGACTCGTTACAGACCGCTCGATATAAGTTTTTGGGAAAGTTCACCTCGAGCCCCAAGCAGCGCCAGGAACATTGGGCTAACACCCATGAAAAACTGCCCAAATCACCCATTTCTTGTTTCTTGGCCCATAAAATACTACCAGGACATATCTAACTCGGGTGGGCCACATTGGCCTCTTTCCTGGATCGTATAAACCCCTCGGTATAATATTTTGGGATAGTTAGCCCCGAGCCCTGGGCAGCGCCAGGAACCGTGGGCTAACACCCACAAAAACTGCCAAAATAGCCTTTTCTTGTTTCTTGGCCCCAAAAATACTACCAAGCCATATCCAATCCCTGCGGGCCACCTGGACCTCTTGCCTGACTCGTTGCAGACCCCTCAGTATAATATTTTGGGAAAATTGGCCCCGATTCTCGAGCAGCAGCAGGAACCGTGGGCAAACACCTACGAAAAATTATCCAAATTGTATGTTTCTTGTTCTTTGGCCCATAAAATACTACCAGGCCATATCCAATCCCGTCGGGCCACCTAGGCCTCTTTACTGGATCGTTACAGACCCCTTGGTATAATATTTTTGGTAAGTTATCCTCGAGCCCCAGGCAGCGCCAGGAACCATGGGCTAACACCAACGAAAAACTGCCTAAATCGCCTATTTCTTGGCTGATTAAATATTACAAGGCCATATCTAACCCTGGCAGGCCACCGGGGCCTCTATCCTAGCTTATTATAGATCCCTTGATATAATTTTTAGGGAAAGTTGGCCCCGAGCCTCTGGCAGCGCCAGGAACTGTGGGCTTACACCCACGTAATACTGCCCAAATTGCCCGTTTCTTATTCCTTGGTCATACAATAATACCAGTCCATATTCAACTCTGATGGGACACCTGGGCCTCTTGCCTGGCTCATTACAGGACCCTCGGTATATTATTTTTTGAAAGTTGGCACTGAGCCCCGGGCAGTGCTCGAAACCATGGACTAACACCATCGAAAAACTATCAAAATCGCATGTTTCCTATTCCTTGGACCATAAAATACAACTAGGCCATATCAAACCCCGGCGGGCCATCTGGGCCTTTTGCTTGTCTTGTTACAGACCCCTCGGTATAATTTTATAGGAAAGTTGACTCCGAGCCCCGGGCAGCGCCAGGAACCATGGGCAATCACCCATGAAAAACTACCCAAATAACTTGTTTCTTGTTCCTTGGCCCATAAAATACTACCAGACCATATCCAACCCCAGCAGGCCACCTGGGCCTCTATCCTGACTCGTTACAGACCCTTTGGTATAATATTTTGGGAAAGTTGGCCCCGAACCCCGGAGAACGCCTGGAACCGTGTGCTAACACCCACGAAAAACTTCCCAAATCGCTTGTTTCTTATTCCTTGGCCCAGCTCGCTCGATATAATATTTTGGGAAAGTTGGCCTCGAGCCTAGGGCAGCGCCTAGAACCGTGGGCTAACACCCATGAAAAATAGCCAAAATCGCCTGTTTCTTGTTTCTTGGCCCATAAAATACTACCAGGCTATATCTAACCACGACGGGCAAACTGGGTCTCTTGCCTATCTCGTTATAGACCCCTCGGTATAGTGTTTGGGTAAAGTTAGACCCGAACCCCAGGCAACACCAGGAACTGTAGGCTAACACCCATTAAAAATAGCACAAATCACTTGTTTTTTGTTCCTTGGAACATAAAATACTACAAGGACATATCCAACCCCAGTGGTCCACCTGGGCCTCTTTAGTGGCTCGTTACAGACCCCTCGATATAATTTTTTTGGAAATTTAGCCCCGAGCCCCGGGCAACGCCAGGAACCGTGGGCTAACACCCATGAAAAACTAGCCAAATAATTAATTTCTTGTTTCTTGGCCCATAAAATACTACCTGGCCATATCCAACCCTGGTAGGATACCTAGGACTCTTTCCTGGCTTGTTACAGACCCCTCGATATAATTTTTTGGGAAAGTTGGCCTCAGGCAGCACCAGGAACCGTGGGCTAACACCCACAAAACACTGCCCAAATTATTGTTTTCTTGTTCCTTGGCCCATAAAATACTACCAGGCCATATCCAACCTCGGCGGGCCACCTGGGCCTTTTGCCTAGCTCATTATAGACCACTCGTTATAATATTTTGGGAAAGGTGGCCCCTAGCCCCGGGCAGCGTCAGGAATCGTGGGCTAGTACCCACCAAAAACTGCCCAAAGCATTTGTTTCTTGTTGCTTGACCCATAAAATACTATCAGGCCATATCCAACCCCGATGGGCAACCTGTTCCTCCTGCCTGGATCGTTACAGACCCCTCAGTATAATTTTTTGGAAAAGTTGGCCCAGAGCCCCGGACAGCGCCAGAAACTATGGGCTAACACCCATGAAAAACTGCCAAAATTGACTGTTTCTTTTTTCTTGGCCCATAAAATATTACCATCCCCTATAAAACCCCAGCGGGTCACTTGGGCCTCTTGCCTGGATCATTACAAACCCTCGGTATAATTTTTAGGGAAAGTTTGCCACGAGCACCGGGCAGCGCCAGAAACCGTGGGCTAAAAGCCACGAAATACTAACAAAATTGCCTATTTCTTGTTCCTTGGCCCATAAAATACTACCAAGCCATATCTTACCCCGCAGGCCACCTTGCCCTCTTGCCTGGCTCGTTATAGACCGCTCGATATAATTTTTTGGGAAAGTTGGCCCCGAGCCTCGGGCAGTGCCAGTAACCGTGGGCTAAATCCCACAAAAAACAACTCAATTCGCCTGTTTCTTGTTCCTTGGTCCAAAAATAATACCAGACCATATCCAACACCGGTGGGCCACCTGGGCCTCTTTTCTGGATCTTTATAGACCCCTCGATATAATTATTTTGGGAAAGTTGGCCTCGATCCCCGGGCAGCTCCAGGAACCATGGGCTAACACCCATGAAAAATTGCCCAAATCGCCTATTTCTTATTCCTAGGCACATAAAATACTACCAGGTCATATCTAACCCGGCAGGCCACCTGGGACTTTTACCTGACTTGTTACAGACCCCTCAAAATAATTTCTTAGGTAAGTTAGCCCCGAGCCCCGGGCAGCGCCAGGAAACCATGGACTAACACCCACAAAAAATTTCCCAAATCGCCAGTTTCTTGTTCCTTGGCCCATAAAATACTAGCAGGCCATATTTAACCCCGGCGAGCCACCTGGGCTTTTTGAATGGCTTGTTACAGACTCCTCGGTATAATTTTTTGGGAAAGTTGGCCTCGAACCCCGGGCATCGTCAGGAACCTTGGGCTAACACCAACGAAAAACTATCCAAATCACTTATTTCTTATTCCTTGGCGCATAAAATACTACCAGGCCATATTCAACCCCGGTGGGCCACCTGGGCCTCTTGCCTGGCTCGTTACAGACCCCACGGTATAATATTTTGGGAAAGTTTGCCCCGAGCCCTGGGTAGCGCCAGGAACTGGGGCTAACACCCACGAAAAACTGCCTAAATCACTTGTTTCTTGTTCCTTGGTCCATAAATTACTACAAGGCCATATCCAAACCCAGCGGCCCACCTGGGCCTCTTTTCTGGCTCTTTAGAGACCTCTCAGTATAATGTTTGGGGAAAGTAGGCCCCGAGAATCGGGCAGCATCAGGAACCGTGGGCTAATACCCAGTAAAGACTGCCCAAATCATCTGTTTCTTGTTCCTTGGCCCATAAAATACTACAAGACCTTATCTAATCCCAGCGGGCCACCTGGGCCTCTTGCTTGTCTCGTTACAAATCCCTCGGTATTAGTTTTTTGGAAATTTTGCCCCGAGCCCTGGGCAGCGCCAGGAACCATGGGCTAACACCTACGAAAAACTGCCTAAATCTCTTGTTTCTTGTTCCTTGGCCCATAAAATATTATTCGGCCATATCCAAGCCCGGTAGGCCACCTGGACCTTTTATATGGCTCATTACAGACTCTTCGGTATAATATTTTTGGAAAGTTGGCTCTGAACCCTGGGCAATACCAGGAATTGTGGGCTAACACCAACGAAAAACTGCCCAAAGCATTTGTTTCTTGTTCCTCGACCCATAAATTATTACCAGGCCATATCCAACCCCGGAGGGCCACCTGTGCCTCTTGCTTGGCTTATTACAGACCCCTTGGTATAATATTTTGGGAAAGTTGTCCCCGAGCCTCGGGCAATGCCAGGAACCGTGGGCTAACATCCACGAAAAACTGCCCAAATTGCCTGTTTCTTATTCCTTGGCCCATAAAATACTAGCAGGCCATATTCAACCTCAGAGGGCCACCTAGGCCTCTTGCCTGGCTCATTATAGACCGCTCGATATAATATTTTGGAAGGTTTGGCCCCGAGCCCCGGGCAACGCCAGGAACCGTAGGCTAATACCCACGAACAATTGCCCAAATTGCTTGTTTCTTGTTCCTTGGCCCATAAAATACTACCAGGACATATCCAACTCCGGTGGGACACCTGGGCCTCTTACCTGGCTTGTTACAGACCACTCGGTATAATTTTTTTAGAAGGTTGGCTGCAATACCCGGGAAGCGCCAGGAACCATGGGCTAACACCCACAAAAAACTGCCCAAATCGCCTGTTTCTTGTTCCTTGGCCCATAAAATACTACTAGGCCATATCTAACCTAGGCGAGTCACCTAAGACTCTTACCTGGATCGTTAAAGACACCTCGGTATTATTTTTTAAGAAAGTTATCCCCGAGCCCCAGGCAACACCAGGACCGTGGGCTAACACCCACAAAAAATTGCCCAAAACGCCTATTTTTTGTTCCTTTGCCCATAAAATACTACTAGGACATATCCAACCCCGGTGAGCTACTTGGACCTTTTACCTAGCTCGTAAGTGACCCCTCAGAATAATATTTTGGGAAAGTTGGCTCCGAGCTCTGGACAGTGCCAGGAATCGTGGGCTAACCCACGAAAAATTACCCAAATATCCTATTTTTTGTTCCTTTGCTCATAAAATACTATCAAACCATATACAACCCCGGTGAGCCACCTGGGACTTTTGCCTATCTTGTTACAGACCCCTCGGTATAATATTTTGTGAAAGTTAACCCCTAGCCTTGGGCAGCGCCAGGAACCATGGGCTAACACCCATGAAAAATAGCCCATATCGCCTGTTTCTTATTGTTTGGCCAATAAAATACTACAAGACCATATCAAACACCGGCAGGCCACCTGGGCATCTTTCCAGGCTCATTACAGACCCCACAATATAATTTGTTTTGATATTGGCCCCGAGCCCCGGGCAGCGTCAGGAACCGTGGGCTAATACCCATGAAAAACTACCGAAACTGCCTGTTTCTTGTTTATTGGCCTATAAAGTACTACCAGGCCATATGCAATCCCAGCGAGCCACCTGGGCCTCTTGTTTGGCTCGTTACAGATTCCTCAGTATATTGTTTTAGGAAAGTTAGCCCCGAGCCCCAGGTAGCGCCAAGAACCGTGGGCTAACACCCACAACAAACTTCCCAAATCACCTTGTTCTTGTTCCTTGGCCCATAAAATACTACCAGGCTATATCCAACCCCGGCGGGCCACCTAAACCTCTTTCCTGGATCGTTACAGACCGCTTGGTATAATTTTTTGGAAAAGTTGGTCCCGAGCCTTGGACAGCGCCAGGACCGGGGGCTGACACCTACGAAAAACTACCCAAATCTCTTGTTTCTTTTCCTTGCCCCATAAAATACTACAGGGCCATATCCAACCCCGATGGGCCACTTGGGCCTCTTGCCTAGTTCGTTATAGATCCCTCGGTATAATATTTAAGAAAGTTGGCCCTGAGCCCTAGGGAGCGCCAGGAATCGTGGGTTAACACCCACGAAAAACTGTCCAAATCACCTATTTTTTATTCCTTGGCCCATAAAATACTACCAGGCCATATCTAAACCTGGCGGGCCGCCTGAGACTCTTTCCTGGCTCGTTGCAGACCCCACGGTATAAGTTTTTTGAAAAGTTGGCCTCTAGCATCGGGCAGCGCCAGGAACCATGGGCTAACACCCACGAAAAACATCCCAAATCACCAGTTTCTTATTCCTTGGCCCATAAAATACTACCAGGTAATATCCAACCCCGGTGGGACACCTGAGCCTCTTGCCTGGCTTGTTACACACCCCATGGTACATTGTTTTGGGAAAGTTGGCATCGAGCCCCGGGTAGCGCCAAGAACTGTGGGCTAACACCCATGAAAAACTGCTCAAATCACCTTTTTCTAGTTCCTTTGCCTATAAAATACTACCTGACCATAGTCAACCCCGGCGGGCCACTTGGGAATCTTTCCTAGTTCGGTACAGACCTCTCAGTATAAGTTTATAGGAAATTTGGCCCCGAGCACCAGGCAGCGCCAGGAACCGTGGGCTAACACCCACGAAAAACTGCCCAAATTGCATATTTCTTATTCCTTTGTCCATAAAAAACTGCCAAGACATATCCAACTTCGACAGGCCACCTGGACATTTTTCCTGGCTCATTACAGACCCCTCAGTATAATGTTTTGGGAAAGTTGGCCCCGAGCCCCAACTAGCGCTCAAAATCGTGGGCTAACACCCATGAAAAACTTTCCAAATCACCTGTCTCTTATTCCTTTACCCATAAAATATTATCAGGCCATATCCAACCACAACGGGCGACATGGGTCACTTGCCAGGAACCGTGGGCTAACACCCACGAAATATTGCCCAAATCGCTTGTTTCTTGTTCCTTTGCACATAAAATACTACCAGGCTATATCAAACCCTGACGGGCCACCTGGGCCTTTTGAGTGTCTCGTTAAATACCCCTCTTTATAATTTTTTGGGAAAATTGTCCCCGAGCCACTGGCAGCGGCAAGAATCGTGGGCTAACATCCACTAAAAACTGTCCAAATCGCCTATTTCATGTTCCTTGTCCCATAAAATACTACCAAACCATATCCAACACCGGCGGGCTACCTGGGCCTCTTTCCTGGCTTGTTATGTACCCCTATGTATAATTTTTTAGGAAAGATTTCCCCGAGCCACGGGCAGTGTGAGGAACCGTGGGCTAACACCCACGAAAAATTGTCTAAATTGCTTGTTTCATATTTCTTGGCCCATAAAATACTACCAGGCTATATACAACCCATGAGGGCTACCTAGGCCTCTTGCCTGGTTCGTTATTGACCCTTCAGTATGATTTTTTTGGAAAGTTAGCCCGCGCTAGGAACCGTGGGTTAACACCCATGAAAAATTACCGAAATCGCCTATTTCTTGATTCTTGGGCCATAAAATACTACTAGGCCATATCTAATCCCGGAGGGCTACCTGGTCCTTATTCCTGGGTCATTACAGACCCCTCGATATAAAATTTTGGGAACGTTGGCCCCGAGCCCAGTAGGCCATCTGCGCCTCTTTACTGGCTAGTTACAGACCCCTAGGTATAATGTTTTGAGAAAGTTGGCCCTGAGCCTCAGGCAGTGCAACGAATCGTGGGTTAACACCCATGAGAAACTGCCCAAATTGCCTGTTTCTTATTCTTTGACCCATATAATTCTACCAGGCCATATCCAATCCTGGAAGGACACCTGGGCTTCTTTCCTGGCTCATTACAGACCCCTCCATATAATATTTTGGGAAAGTTGGCCCCTAGCCCCGTGCAGCGCCAGGAACCGTGGGCTAACACCCACGAAAAACTACCCAAATTGCCTATTTCTTGTTCCTTGGCTGATAAAATACTACCAGGCCATATCCAACCTCGGAGGGCCACCTGGGCCTCTCTTCTGGCTCATTACAGACCCCTTGGTATAACGTTTTGGGAAAGTTGACCCCGAGCCCCGGGCGGCGCAAGGAACCATGGGCTAACACCCATGGAAACTGCCCAAATTGCCTTTTTCTTGTTCCTTGGCCTAAATAATACTACATGGCCATATCCTACCCCGGAGGGCCACCAAAGCCTCTTTCCTGGCTTGTTATAGACCCCTTGGTATAATATTTTGGGAATGTTGGCCCCGAGCCCCTGGCAGTGTTAGGAATCATGGGCTAACACCCACCAAAAACTGCCCAAATCGCCTGTTTCTTTTTCCTTGGCCTATAAAATACTACTGGCCATATCAAACCCCGGCGGAACACCAAGTCCTCTTGCCTGGCTTGTTACAGACCCCTCGGTATAATTTTTTCGGAAAGTTAGCATCGAGCCCTGGATAGCGCCAGGACCGTGGGCTAACACCCACGAAAAATTGCCTAAATCACCTATTTCTTATTCCTAGGCCCATAAAATACTACCAGACTATATACAACCCCTGAGCTATACCTGGGCTTCTTGTATGGCTCGTTACAGACCCCTCAGAATAATATTTTGGGAAAGTTTTCCCCGAGACCTTGGTAGCACAAGGAACCATGGGCTAACACCCACAAAAATAGCCCAAATTGCCTATTTCTTGTTCCTTGGCCCATAAAATACTACCAGACATATCCAACCTCGGCGGGACATCTGGGCCAATTGACTGAATTGTTACAGACCCCCTAGTATAATGTTTTGATAAAGTTGGACCCGAGCCCCTGGCAGCGCTAGGAACCGTGGGCTAACACCCATGAAAAATTGCCCAAATTGCCTGTTTGTTGTTCCTTGGCCCATAAAATACTACCAGGCCATATCCAACCCCAGCAGGCCACCTGTGCATCTTTCCTGGCTCATTACAGGCCCCTCGGTATAATTTTTATGGAAAGTTGGCCCCGATCCTTGGGAAAAGCCGAGAACCATGGGATAACGCCCACAAAAAACTTTCCAAATTGCCTATTTCTTGTTTCTTGGCCCATAAAATACTACCAGGTCATATCCAACCCCGGCAGGACACATGGGTCTCTTGCCTAGCTCGTTAAAGACCTCTCGGTAGATTTTTTGGGAAAGATGGCCCTGAGCCCTGGGCAACGCCAGGAATCATGGGCTAACACCCACAAAATATTGCTCTAATCGCCTGTTTCTTGTTCCTTGGCCCATAAAATACTATAAGGCCAAATCTAACCCCAGCAGGCCACTAGATCCTCTTGCCTGGATCGTTAAGGACCACTCTTTATAAATTTATGGGAAAGTTAGCCCCGAACCCCGGGCAGCGCCAGGAACCGTGGGCTAACACCCATGAAAAATTGCTAAATTGCATATTTCTTGTGCCTCTGCCTATAAAATACTACCAGTCCATATCTAACCCCAGCGGGCCACTTGTACCTCTTGCCTGGCTTGTTATAAACTCCTCAGTATAATATTTTTGGAAAGTTAGCCCCGAGCCCCGGGCAACGTTAGGACCGTGGGCTAACACCTACAAAAAACATCCCAAATCACCTGTTTCATGTTAATTAGCCAATAAAATACTAGCAGGCCATATCCAACCCCAGCGGGACAACTGGGCCTCTTCCCTGGCTTGTTATAAACCCCTCGATATAAATTTTTGGGAAAGTTGGCCCCGGGCCCTGGGCAGCGGCAGAAACCGTGGGCTAACACCCATAAAAAACTGCCCAAATCTCCTATTTCTTGTTCCTTTACCCATATAATACTACCAAGCCATATTAGACCCCGACAACCCATCTGGGCCTTTTTCATGGATCGTTAAAAGACCTCTCGGTATAATTTTTTGGGAAAGTTTTCACCGAACCCTAGGCAGCGCTATGAACCATGGGCTAATACCCATGAAAAATTACCCAAATCACGTGTTTCTTGTTCCTTGGCCCATAAAATATAACCAGGCCATATCCAACCTCGGTGAGTTACCTGAGCCTCTTGACTGGCTCGTTAGAAACCACTCGGTATAATTTTTTTGGAAAGTTAGCCTCGAGTCCCGTGTAACGCCAGGAACCGTGGGCTAACACCCACGAAAAACTGGCCAAATCGTCTGTTTCTTGTTCCTTGGCCAATAAAATACTACCAGGCCATATCCAACCACGGTAGGCCACTTGGGCTTCTTGCCTAGCTCATTACAGATCCCTCGATATAATATTTTAGTAAAGTTAGACCCGAGCCCCGAGCAGCGCTAGAAATTGTGGGCTAACACCCACGAAACATTGCCCAAATTGCCTGTTTCCTGTGCCTTGGCCCATAAAATACTATCTGGACATATCCAATCCCAGAGGTGCACCCGGGCCTCTTGCCTTACTCGTTACAGACTCCTCGGTATAATATTTTGAGAAAGTTGGCCCTGAGCCCCAGGTAGAGACAGGAACCGTGGGCTAACACCCACAAAAAACTGCCCCAATATTCTATTTCTTGTTCCTTGGCCCGTAAAATACTATCAGGCCATATCAAACCACGACGAGCTACCTGGGACTCTTGTCTGGATCATTACAGACCCCTCGGTATAATTTTTTGGGAATGTTTGCCCTGAGCCCTCGGTACCGCTAGGAACCGTGGGCTAACACTCACGAAAAACTAGCCAAATCATCTTTTTTTTGTTCCTTGGCCCATAAAATATTACCAAGATATATCCAACTCGTGCGGGTCACCCGGGGCTCTTGCATGGCTCTTACTGACCCCTCAGTATAATTATTTAGGAAATTTGGCCCCAAGCCCCGGGCAGCACCAGAAAGCATGGGCTAACACCCACTTAAAACTGCCAAAATCACCTGTTTCTTATTCCTTGACCAATAAATTACTACCAGACCATACCCAACCCTGACAGGCCACTTGGGCCTCTTTTCTAGCTCGTTACAGACCCCTGAGTATAAGTTTTTAGGAAAGATGGCCTCGAGTCCCGGGCAATGCCAGGAACCGTGGGCTAACACCTATGAAATATTGCCCAAATTCCCTATTTCTTGTCCCTTGGCCCATAAAATACTACTAGTCCATATCCAACTCCGGTAGGCTACCTGGACCTCTTTTCTGGCTCATTATAGACCCCTCGGTATAATTGTTTAAGAATGTTGGCCCCGAGCCCCGGGCATATCCAGGAACCGCTGGCTAACACCCACAAAACACTGCCGAAACTCTTTTTTCTTGTTCCTTAGCCCATAAAATACTACCAAGCCATATCTAATCCCGGCGGGCCACCTGAGCCTCTTGCCTGGATCATTACATACACCTCGGTATAATTTTTTGGGATTGTTAGCCTCGAGCCCCGGGCAACACCAGGAACCATGGGCTAATACCCACAAAAAACTGCCCAAATCGCTTGTTTCTTGTTCTTTGGCCCATAAAATACTAAAAGGAATATTCAACTCCGGCGGGCCACCTGGGCCTCTTGCCTGGCTCGTTACAGACCCCTCGATATTTTTTTTTGGAAAAGTTGGCCATGATCCCCGGGCAGTGCCAGGAATCGTAGGCTAATACCCACAAAAAACTACACAAATCGCCTCTTTCTCTTTCCTTGGCCCATAAAATACTACAAGGTAATATACAAACCCGGCGGGCCACCTGGGTCTCTTGCCTGACTCGTTACTGAACCCTCGGTATAATCTTTTGGGAAAGTTATCCATGAGCCCCAGGCAGCGCCAGGACCGTGGGCTAACACCTACAAAAAACTACCCAAATCACTTATTTCTTGTTCTTTGGCCAATAAAATACTACCAGACTATATACAACCCCGGCGGGCCACCTATGCCTCTTGCCTGGCTAGTTAAAGACCCCTCGGTATAATTTATTGGGAAAGTTGGCCCCGAGACTCGAGCAGTGCCAGGAACTGTGAACTAACACCTATGAAAAACTTCCCAAATCTCCTGTTTCTTATTCCTTGGTCCATAAAAAACTACCAGGCCATATCCTATCCAGGCAGCCCACCTGGGTATGTTGCCTGACTTGTTATTGACCCCTCGGTATAATTGTTTGGGAAAGTTGGCCCCGAGCCCTGGGCAGCGCCAGGAACCGTGGGATGGCACTTAGGAAGGACTACCCAAATTGTGTGTTTCTTATTCCTTAGCCCATAAAATACTACCAGGCCATATATAACTCCAGCAGGCCACCTGGGCCTCTTGCGTGGCTTGTTACAGACCCCTCGGTATAATCTTTTATGAAAGTTGGCCCCGAGACCTGGGTAGCCCCACGAACCCTAGGCTAACACCCACGAAAAACGTCGTAAATAGCTTGTTTCTTATTTCTTGGCCCATAAAATACTACCAGACCACATCAAATCCTGTCCGGCCACTTGGACGTCTTTCCTGGCTCGTTATAGACCCCTCAGTATATTGTTTTGTGAAAGTTGGCCTTGAGCCCCAGGCAATGCAAGGAACTGTGGGCTAACACCCATGAAATATATCCCAAATCGCATGTTTCATATTCCTTGGCCCATAAAAAACTACCAAGCCATATCTAACCCCGACGGACCGACTGGGCCTCTTGACTGGCTCGTTACAGACCCCTCGCTATAATGTTTTGGAAATGTTGGCTTGAGCCACGGGAAACGCTAGGAACCGTGGGTTAACACCCATGAAAAATTGCTGAATTTGCCTATTTCTTGTTCCTTGGCCCATAAAATACTACCAGGCCATATCCAACCTCGGTGGGCAACCTGGGCCTCTATCCTGGTTCATTACAGACCCCTCGATATAATTGTTTTGGATTGTTGGCCCTGATCCCCGAGCAGCGCCAGGAACCGTGGGCTAACACCCAAGAAAACCTGCCCAAATCACCTGTTTCTTGTTCCTTGGCCCATAAGATACTACAAAGCCATATCCAACCTCGGCGCGCCACCTGAGCCTCTTTCTTGACTCGTTACAGACCCCTCGGTATAATGTTTTGGGAAAGTTGTCCCCGAGTCCCGGGCAGTGCTAGTAACTGTGGGCTAACACCCATGAAAAACTGCCCAAATTGCCTGTTTCTTGTTCCTTGGCCCATAAAATACTACCAGGCCATATCCAACCCTGGCGAGCCACTTGGGCCTCGTGTCTTGATCGTTACAGATACCTCAATATTATTCTTTAGAAAATTTTGCTTCGAGCCACGAGCAGCGCCAAGAATCGCGGGCTAACACCCACGAAAAATGACCCAAATTGTCTGTTTCTTGTTCCTTTGCCCATAAAATACTACCAGGCCACATCCAACCCTTGTGGGATACCTGGGCCTCTTGCCTGGCTTGTTACAGACCCCTCGATATAATTTGTTAGGATAGTTGACCCCGATCCCCGGGCAGCACTTGGAACCGTGGGCTAACACCCATAAAAAACTGCCTTAATTTCCTATTTCTTGTTCCTTGCCCATAAAATACTACCAGGCCATATCAAATTACAATGGGCCACCTGGGCCTCTTTCCTAGATCATTACAGACCCCTCGGTATTTCTTTATGGAAATTTGGCCTCAAGCCCCGGACAGGGTCAGGAATCGTGTGTTAACACCCACGAAAAACTGCCTAAATCACCTATTGTTTGTTCCTTGGTCCATAAAATACTACCAGGCCATATCCAATCCCGGTGGGCTACTTGAATCTCTTTCCTGGTCATTACATACTCCTCGGTATAATATTTAGGGAAAGTTGGCCCCGTGCCCCGGGTAGCACCAGGAACCATGGGATAACACCCATAAAAAATAGCCTAAATCGCCTGATTCTTGTTCCTTGGTCCATAAAATACTACAATGCCATATTCATCTCCGGCGAGCCATCTGAGCCTCTTTTTTGGCTCATTAAAGACCCCTCGGTATCATTTTTTTGGAAAGTTGGCCTCGAACCTCGGGCAGAGCCAGGAACCGTAGGCTAATACCTACAAAGAATCACCCAAATCACCTATTTCTTGTTCCTTGGACCATAAAATACTATCAGACCATATGCAACCCTGGCAAGTTACCTGGGCCTCTTGCTTGGCTCGTTACATACCCCTCGGTATAAATTTTTGGGAATGTTGGACCGAGCCCTGGGCAGTGCCAGGAACCGTGGGATAACACCCACGAAAAACTAGCCAAATCGCCTATTTCTTATTCCTTGGCTCATAAAATACTATTAGGGCATATCCAACCCTAGCGGGCCACCAGGGCCTCTTACCTGGCTCGTTACAGACCCCTCAGTATAATATTTTAGGAAAGTTGGCCCCGAGCCCCGGGCAGCGCTAAGAACCATGGGCTAACTAACACCCATGAAAACTATCAAAATCGTCTGTTTCTTATTCCTTGGCCCATAAAATACTACAAGGACATATAAAACAACAAAGGGACATATGGGCCTCTTGTCTGAATCGTTACATACCCCTCGGTATAATTATTTGGGAAAGTTGGCCCCGAGCCCCGGGAAGCGGAATGACCAAGGGCTAACACCCACGAAAAAACACCCAAATTGCCTATTTTTGTTCGTTTGCACATAAAATACAACCAGTCTATATCCATCCCCAGTGAACCACCTGGGTCTATTGCCTAGTTCGTTATAGACCCCTCGATATAAGTTTTTAGGAAAGTTGGTTCCGAGCCCCGGGCAACCTCAGGAACCGTGGGCTAACACCCACGAAAAACTGTCCAAATCGCTTATTTCTTATTCCTTGGCTTATAAAATACTACCAGGCCATATTCAACCTCAGCGGGCCACTTGGGCCTCGTGCCTGGCTCGTTAGAGACCCCTCAGTATAATATTTTGGGAAAGAGTGCCCCGAGCCCCAGGCAGCGCCAGGAACAGTGGGCTGCCACCCACAAAAAACTGTCCAAATCACCTATTTCTTTTTCAATGGCCTATAAAATACTACCAGGTCATATCCAACCCCGGCGGCCCACCTGGGCCTCTTGTTTGGCTCGTAACAGACCTCTCAGTATAATTTTTTAGGAAGGTTATCCCCGAGCCCTGGGTAGCGCCAGGAACCGTGGTCTAACACCCATGAAAAATTGTCCAAATCAGTTGTTTCTTGATCCTTGGCCCAAAAAGTACTACCAAGACATATCCAACTACGGCAGGCCACCTAGGCCTCTTGCCTTGCTCATTACGGACCCCTCGGTATAATATTTTGGTAAAATAGGCCCCGAACACCGTGCAACTCATGTAACTGTGGGCTAATACCCACGAAAAACTGCCCAAATTACCTTTTTCTTGTTCCTTGGCCCATAAAATACTACAAGGACATATCAAACCCCGATAGGCCACCTGGGCCTCTCTCCTGACTCGTTACATATCCCTCAGTATAATTTTTTGGGAAAGTTTTCCCCGAGCCTCAGGCAGCGCCAGGAATCAAGGGCAAACACCCACAAAAACCTACCCCAATTGTTGTTTCTTGTTCCTTGGACCATAAAATACTACCATCCTATATCCAACCTAAGCGGGCAACCTAGGCCTCCTTCCTAGCTCTTTACAGACCCCTTGATATAATATTTTTGGAATGTTGGCCCCGAGCCTCGGACAGCGCCAGGAACTGTGGGCTAACACACATGAAAAATCTATTTCTTGTTCCTGGGCCCATATAATACTACAAGGACATATCCAACCCCGGTGGGCCACTTGGGCCTGTTACCTGGCTTATTACAAACCCTTTGATATAATTCTTTTGGAAAGTTGGTCCAGAGCCTCGGGCAGCACCAGGAACTGTGAGCTACAACTCACGAAAAACTGCCTAAATTACCTATTTCTTGTTATTTGGTCCATTAAATACTACTAGGTCATATCCCACCCCGGCGGGCCACCTGGGCCTATTGTATGGATCGTTACAAACCCCTCGGTATAATTTTTTAGGAAAGTAGTCCTCGAGCAATGCCAGGAATCATGGGCTAACACCCACAAAAAACTTCCCAAATCGCCTGTTTCTTGGTCCTTGGCCCATAAAATACTACCGGACAATATCAAACCTCGGCGAGCAACCTGGGCCTCTTGCCTGGATCGTTACAGACCCCTCGGTATAATTTTTTGGGAAAGTTGGCCCCGAACATCGGACTACGCAAGGAATGTGGGCTAACACCCATTAAAAATTGTCTAAATTGCATGTTTCTTATTCCTTGGCCCATAAAATACTACCAGGACATTTCAAACCCCGGTGGTTCACTTGGGCCTATTTCCTGGCTCGTTACAGACGCCTTAGTATAATATTTTTGGAAAGTTT
>JBCEWC010011164.1:0-16957 GCA_038996855.1 Solanum aculeatissimum
ACCAAATCTTTGACATTTATGGTTTACCTAATCTTTGACCAAAGAAATCTTAAGCCAAAGATGAAGGCCACA
This sequence comes from Solanum aculeatissimum, assembly GCA_038996855.1. Taxonomy (NCBI): domain Eukaryota; kingdom Viridiplantae; phylum Streptophyta; class Magnoliopsida; order Solanales; family Solanaceae; genus Solanum; species Solanum aculeatissimum. Next base: position 73 of record JBCEWC010011164.1, read on the forward strand.
TTACAGATTACATGTTGGTTTCAAGTTTTGGGTCGCTTCTTAACTTTCAAGTTGATGGTTTTTGTATGTTGATCTTATATCTTGATTTCTAGTTTTGATTACAAGCTTTTATATGTTGCATATGTTTTTTTTTAAATTTCCAATTACAAGTTTCAACATATAGTTTCTTTATTTTTGAAAGTTAGTAAGCTTTATATTTTGGTCTTGGTTTCAGGATTAATAGATGCTATATGATTTTTTTAGCATATGCATTAATTTTAGTGCTAAAAGTTAGAGATTTTCATATGTTATGCATCTATTTTAGTTCTAAAGTTAAAGAGATTTTCTTATGTTTACATTGTTAATTCTTGAGTTTAAATTAATAAATTTTGTATGTTTTTCCTTCTTTAGTTTCAACGTCAATGAATTTTTATGGTTTTCGTCGCAAATGCATGAATTTTATATCGATATCTAAGTTTTTGGTTTCAAATTATTGGATTGAGGATTTAAATAAATTTTTGGATCCTAATCTATTTTCTTTTGTTTCATGTACTCCTCGAGTCTTTCGGGACTCCCCCACTGCATTCCTTGGGCCGTAAAGGCCCAAATAGGTCGTTAGGAAGCTCAAACAGGTTTATGAGAGCAGCCGGCTGCAGGTTTCAAGGAGGAAGGATGATATATACACTGATATACAGTGTATATACTTTGCTGATATACCAGTACAGAGGGGCCAAATAAAGCCTCGTAGCTGAAAAAGAAGGCCCAAGTTCTGGCCCAGGTGCACAGAACCAGACTGGGCCTAATTCTCTTCACATCTCTTTTTTATTTATTATCTTTATTATTATTATTGTTGTTATTGTTGTAGTTTTGAATTTAATTATTTGTGATATTGTGCTAACTTTATTCTAACATTTATTTATTTATGTTGTTAACTTAATTAAATTCCCCAAACGATAAATCATTCCTGTTAATTTTTTTTTATTTACTTTGTTTTTATTTACTTTGTTTTTATTTACTTATTTATTACTGAAAGTTCCAAAATATTTCAAAAAGGTGAATTATTAATTTTCTTTCAAAAAATCATTTGAGTTTTAAAATTTCAAGTCTTCTCTAAAAATTTTAACGAATTGTCTAAGTGTTTTAAATTATTTATCAAATTAGATATTTCTCGAAATCTATACTCTCTTTAAATAAATTGATTTTTTTAAAAAAAGATGAATTTTTTCATTTAAACAAGTTTTAAATATTTTAAATTATTTTTTAAAGTTAGTCAAATGATTTTCCTAATCGTTGGATAATCGAGCGATAGCGGCCATATCAAGTGCGTAAAACCTTCTTGAAATGGAAATATGAACTCGAACTCATTTCTCTGGGATTTTCAAAAGATTTTTTCTGTTTAGATCTTTTTAAAATCATTTTAACGGTTTTCTTGATTTTTCCTTAAAAATTAAGTGGCGACTCTATTATTTTTTTCTAAAATTAATTTTTCCCCAAAGTTTAAATCAATTTTTCGAAAAGTTGGCACTTTCGCCGTAAAACAAAATCAATATACAATAGAATATTATATATTGATTTCGCACGTTGATATGCTATAATATAATATTTATGTAAACAAATCAATATATAAGCTTAGTTTATTGTCTAAGTTTGACAATAGAAGTTTTTAACATTATTTAATTTATTGTAAATTTATGTCCTAATCAATTTCTAATAACACATCGAACTGATAATGGTATATAAGAAAGATAATTCTACAACATTTTATTTTTATTGCAATAAAAAATTTCTTACAAAATAAGTAAAATGAAGAAATTAAAAAATTATTGCATATGTGTAATTTATAAAAATCTAAGAAATTATCTTTTTATTATATTAAGAATATCAAAAATTTGTTAAATAAAAAAGTCAGCAATTCTATTAAATATGATTTTATAGTAAAGCTATTAGGTAAATTTCTTGAATTTATCCATATTTTTGTTATACGGATATCATAATATAAAGGAGAAATTATAGACAAACTTTTATTAACTACGTACTAAGTGGTATGAAAATATTTTAAGCAATAAATAATTTGAATAAAATCAATTTACAAGTTTTTAATTTGTTTTTCATTTAGGAGTAGAGAAACACACTTCTAAGCATTCTCCAAAAAAAAATAATAATAAATTAAAATCACTAAAATTATTTTAAAAAATGTAAAGATATATAATTTGCAATAACGTACAATCAATATAGATTGAGTTTTGAATTTTTGTATATAAGTCAAAAGTAATAAGTTAGAATTATCAATTTTCGACTGACTTATTTTTATTATTTTGACTTAAAGTTAAGGATTTACAAATTCATTTTTTTGTAATTTATTCAATCATTATAAAAGGATGTAAAAATTATTTTGACTTAAAATTAAGTGTTTAAAAAACAATTTTTTAAAAAAAATTTATTCAACCTTTATAAAAGAAAAAATTATACTATCATTTTTATATCGATACAGATGAATGATTAATAAATAACTCAATTGCAAAAATCTATCCAATTATACGTGAAATATCACTATCTTATTTTCTAAACTAATAAACATTAAATTCTTAAGATTATAAAAAGAGATTACCTTCTCAAATATTAAACATTACTTTATTCATTACTTCATTTCATATCTATGTAATATTGATCCTTTCATTCTGCCCGCAAGTAATTAGTAAAAAAATATATAAAAAAAATTATATGAACAAAGGAAGAAGAGAGATTTTTTTTTTTGATAAGAAAGAAAAGGGAACTACCAACTTTTTAAAAATAATCTGAGGGTGCAGTTATGGAGAAAAAAAATAGAGAATTGCGCATGTTGGCATTAGGGGAAGTTACTTCTACTAAACGTTGTTCATATCCTTCTCTGAATTATTATTATTTTTAAAAAGGTACAATTACTATTTTTTTAATATAAACTTTAAAATTTAAAAAAATCATATTCATATATATATTAATGATAAAAATTATTAATTGTAATTATTTAGAATCATTGTAATAATTTATTTTATAATTTAGAATAATTGTAATCATTATTACTATTTAATTAATTGTGATGCTGACATATGACACTTTATGTTTCTCCTATAATATAGATATAGATATATAGATAAAGATAGAAGATATAGATATTTATTATTATTATTATTATTATTTAGAATAATTGTAATCATTATTACTATTTAATTAATTGTGGTGCTGACATATGACACTTTATGCTTCTCATATTATATAGATATAGATATATAGATATAGATAGAAGATATAGATATTTATTATTATTATTATTATTATTATTATTATTAATTTTGTTATAAATAAGGAGGAATTGTGGAAAGATAGTTAAAAAAAATTAATTTGATAACTTCTCGCTATAAAAAAGGAATCACACGTTATATATATATAATAACTCCAAATTAATAGTTAACCATGTTTCAAACAAAATATTTAAATATTTAAATTGACATATATTAAATATTTTTTTTGCATGACATTTGTCATCTAGTTAATGACATGTGTCTTTCTTTAATAAAATTAATTAATTAATATTATTTAATTAATAGATATTTTAAAAGTAAAAATTAGAGATTAATTGTGGTGCTGACATGTGACACGTTTTGCTTCTCATATTATATATATATAGATATGCCAAATTTTGCACATGTGAATTTTGGTTGAGGGAAATGACATTCTTTGGCCATATTGTGTTTGGTGATGGTGTTATGGTTGATCCAAAGAACACGAAAAAGATAAAGAATTGGCCTAGACCATTGTCTCCTTCAGATATTAGGAGCTTTTTGGGTTTAGCCAAATACTATAGGAGATTTGTTAAAGGATTATCCTCTATTGCATCTCCTTTGACTAGGTTGACCCAAAAGAAGGTGAAATTTCAATGATTGGATGAATGTAAGAAAAGTTTTCAAACATTGAAAGATTGTCTTACTTCAGCCCCTATTTTGACATTATCAGAAAGTTTGGATGGTTTTGTTATCTATTGTGATGCTTCACATGTGGGAATAGGTTGTGTGATGACGCAACATGACAAGGTTATAGCATATGTCTCAAGGCAATTAAAGGTTCATAGAAGGAACTATCCAACCCATGATCTTGAATTGGTGGCAATTGCATTTGCATTGAACATATGGTGTCACTATCTTTATGGGGTGCATGTTGATATATTTAATGACCATAACATCTTGCAATATGTGTTTAGCCAAAAGGACTTAAACCTTAGGCAAAGAAGATGGCTAGAAATGCTTTAGGACTATGACATGAATGTGTTGTATCATCCAGGTAAGACAAATGTTGTGGTTGATACTCTTAGTAGGGTATCTATGGGTAGTGCAACCCATGTTGAGAAGGAAAGAAAGGAGTTAGTTAAGGATGTACGCCAATCATGTACACCGATTGGCCCGATTGGGTATCAGATTGAACAATTCACGTTTGGGTATTGTTCTTGTGCATAATAGAGTGGAGTCATCATTAATTAAAAAGGTCAAGGCAAAGGAAAATATGGATCCAACATTGGTAGAATTAAAGAAGATGGTGGTTGATAAAAAGGTTGAGGTTTTCTCATAAGGGGAGATGAGCTCTGTTACCAAGGTCGATTATGTGTTCCTAATGTTGATAGTTTAAGAGAGATGATATTGGGTAAAACTCATAACTCAAAATATTCTATTCATCCAGATCCATCAAACTATATGGAGATTTAAGTGAAGTGTATTGGTTAAATGGCATGAAGAAAGACATAGCCAAGTTTGTGGAGAAACGCACAAATTGCCAACAAGTGAAGGTTGAACATCAAAGATAGAGAGGTCTAGCACAAGATATTGACATTCCTACGTGTAAATGAGAGGATGTAAATATGGATTTTGTGATGGGTTTATCTTTTACAAGGAAGCAACATGACTCGATTTGGGTGATAGTGGATAGGATGACGAAATCAACCCATTTTCTACCGGTTAAGACATCTTATAGTGTTGAGTATTATGCCAAGATATATACTAAGGAGTTGGTAAGACTTCATGGTGTGCCCTTATCTATTATTTTGGGTTGTGGTACTTAATTCACTTCACACTTTTAGTAAAGTAGGGTAGGAGGCGAATAGGGATTGAGCAAACATCACAGACGGGACCGACGGGATCGGGAAGCCGGTGGCTCAGTAGTTTGAAGGAGGTGTAGTACCATATATCGTGCAAGATCGACTCAAGCCCTAATACAACAATATTTTTAGCGTATCATCCATACATGCAGCATGCCATCCCAAGTCTGCTCGGTTCTGACCATAATAGCTACCTTACTAACCAAGCAGTAAACCGTACAACAGATTATTCAACTTTTCCAAGGCTTTCCATACGGTCTTTGACAGGCTCTCCCTAGCATATAGTGCCTTTCAACTTTGACTAGGAACAAGTCTTATGTTGCCATCATCGGTTTACTTAACTAGATTCTATTTTTCTAGAGGGTATTATAGTCACAACAAGCAGCATAAGGTCAAATATTTATTGTTGTAGTAGTGCCTAGTTGATATTGTATAACCTAATAAGCCATTAGTTTCCTAGCGAGTAAAGCTCACCGAAATAGCACCTTAAACCCCACCCTGCTCTAAAATTATGAGACCGAACTACCCATCCCCTTAAGAGATAAGAACAAGAGAGAAGTTTAGCTAACTATCAGATTATTCAGAACAAAAGTGTATATACAAGGGTGTTGTAACTTTAAGAGAATTTCTAAGACTATTTAGGGTAGGAGGCGAGTAAGGACGCAAGCAAATACCATGGACAGGACCGGTGAGATTGGGAACTCGGTGGCTCAATAGGTTAAAGCCGGTGAGGTACCATATGTCATGCAAGATCGACTCAAGCACCACTACAACAACATTTTGAGTGTCTCGTCCATATTGGTGGCATGCTATCCCAGGTCCGCTTGGTTCTTACCACTATATCGACCTTACCAATAAAGCAATAAATCATATGATAGGTTTTTCAACTTTTCTGGGTCTTTTCACATGGACTTTGAATGACTCTCCCCGGCCTATAACATCTTTTAAGGGATGTTGGTACCAAAGTGAAGTTAAGAATCGCATTTCATCCCCAAACAGATGGGCAAGTCGAGAGAACAATTTTGACATTAGAAGACATGTTGAGGGTATATGTACTTGACTTCAAAGAAAATTGGTATCATCATCTATCTTTGATTGAATTTGCATATAACAATAGTTATCATTCAAGCATTGAGATGCCACCTTTTGAGACTTTATATAGGTAGAGATATATGTCTCTGATAGGATGGTTTAATGTTGGAGAGATGTCATTAATTGGACCATATTTGGTACTTGAGGCTATAGAGAAATTTATACTCATAAGAGAAAGGTTGAAAACTGCCTAAACTCACCAATATTCATACTCCGATGTTAGAAAGATAGATCTTGAATTCAATGTGGATGATTGAGTCTATCTCAAGGTATCTCCTATGAAAGGTATAATGCATTTTCACAAGAAGGGTAAGTTGAGTCCAAGATATGTAGGGCCCTATAACGTCTTGGAGAGGATTGGCAAGGTGACTTATAAGTTGGAATTGCTAATGGAATTATATATCATCCATCTGGTATTCCATGTGTTATGAGGACATGTGTTAGTGATCTGAATGTGATTGTGCCCTTGAATGACATGATTATTGAGGAAAATGTGACCTATGAAGAAGTTTTGATTGAGATCTTGGCCAACAAGTTAAAAGATTGAGAAACAAGGAAGTTGTGACCGTCAAAGTGTTGTGGAAGAATCAACAAGTCAAAAGTGTAACATGAAGAAGGGGGGGGGGGGGCATAATGAAACGATATCCTTATCTCTTTCCTTCTACTCAAGCCTAAGGTACCTAGTTAATCATGATCAACCCCTTCTGATTCCTAATTGTCAAACACTTTATGTCATACTACATGCATGCATACTCATGAGAATGATTTATAAAGATGTTTCAAAGTTAAATTATTGCATTCCTAATAGATTGTTAGTTACACACTCTACTCTACTCTATCTTGATCCCATTCGAGGACACATGTTCTCAAGGGGGAGATATTGTAACACCTCTCAAAATACCTTTGAATGACCTTGTGAAAGATATCTTGCATAGTGTATCATCTGTAAAAAAAATTGGCAAATTCGAGGTTGGATTCTTAATTAGGAGGAAATATTGTGTGGGAAAATGGTTCCTTTCAATTTTTAGATTAACCATATCAAAAAGATATTTTTTATAAAATTTTGCATTTCTAGAAAGGTCTGTGACCTCTCCACATAGCAGAGAGGGTTCATTTTAGTATAAAGGGACCTAAACTCATTCTAGGATCAAAATAGGGGATAAACTAAAGTTTGTGAAAAAATGACCTACACAGGAGCAAATTCGCATTGTGCCTATGGTTCATTGCAGTAAATTTTCTAAATAATTTTAGTTTTAAGTGAGATCGTTTGAAACTTATTCCTAATTAACTTTAAATGAATCTAGACGATTTTTATGACCAAAATTCACTCTATAAATAGCCCTTAACCCTAACATTAACCCCATTGTTCATCAATTCACTCACTACAAAAATTCTCTCACTAATTAACTCTCAAAATCTTTCTTCTCCAACAAGCAAGGATCTCCGTTGAAGATCAACTCAAGGTCTCTACTTTCTCTTCAAATTCTAAGGCTATTACTTAAGGTATGTGAGTTTTCATCCATAGAATCCTTTCATCTATGGAGATCCTTCTAAATTCTCAATTTTTACCTAGTTTGAACCATGTAAATTGTATGGGTCTTCTTTACTTCTACTCAATTTCTTCAATTATGATTGAGACTATGTCCATTGATCAATCCTAATGTGGATTCATGTCAATTACATGAAATTGATGATTTTTCTATAAATGACCTTAAGTATGTAATGAGTAGGGGTTTTTGAAATTGATGTCGGTTCCTTTACAAATGATTCAATGTGATTTCAATTGCATGATTCCTACATGATATTCACCTAATTGCATGATATTAGCTCAATTGCTCATGAGCCCACGCATGGCCCTTGTTTTCCTATGTTAAAGCTATGATCTTATGACTATGATAAGTATGAAAGTATGATTTTATGATAATGATGTGATATGATAATGAGGGTGACTTAAGATCTGGATGTTTGTGAAATGATGATAAGATAGGGAATATACTCACACTATATACAAAGTTATGTAGATGGACTATTCCTATGATATGATGAGGTCATGATACTTATTTTACAAGTTATGAAAGTGTGATTTTAATAAAGTACAAATTATGATGATGTCTACATAATGCATGATTATGTATTTTATGGAACATGACTTAGTACTGAATGAGCTTGTGTAAGAGGGACTATCCCTTAGGATCCTTACATAAATTCGCAAGTCTCATAACTATGTGCCACCATAGATTTATGATCATATGTCTATAAGGCTAGATAATGGATCCATATAGATTAATGATTTTCCACTAACCGTGCTAGGATGAAGTCTAAAGGGCATGGTCTTGACACTTACTAGGCTAGGATGGAACCTAAAAGGTGGGGTCTTTGATGTAATTCTCTCCGTGCTAGGATTGAGCCTATAGGGTGAGGGTCAGGTCTACCTTGGCAAAGTAGACGCCATTTTTCCTCGGTGTAGAGAGAACATTGAGATTTCATGTAATAGTCTATATTGTTTTATGTTGGTTATGCTCTTATTCCCACATATGTATGTCTACTAGAATATGAATGCTTTATGATTTTAAAGGTATATTGATTCACGCATATTTTTTCCCTACTTTATTGATATGTCTATGCATGTTGCTATTATGTACAATGCTCATTGATGCATTGCATGCTTATATACTTAGTACATTCTAATGTACTAATGCATACTCTTGCATACATTATATCATCATGTAGGGACGAATGACGATTCTATTCCTCACTTTTGTGGCTAACTTTTGGTATTTCTATTGAAGATTTGGTGAGTTCTCATGCTTCAGGGACAAACATGTATGCTCTTGCTTATGTTGATGTTGCTAAGACTTTTGTACTTTCTTATCTTGAGGGTGTAGTAAAGCTATGTGTTAAACCCCACCAAGATCTATGATGTAGAGGCATGTCGTAGACAATATGTTGATGTAATTACCTTTAATAGGAAGTGTTAACTCCTATGTTTAGCTTGTATGAGACTATATTTCTTCTTGCTTACTCTTCTGATTACTTATTTACCTTATATATGTTTATGATATGAATAAGAAGCTTGGATAGGGTCCCTTCAAGTGTCACATTTGTTGTGTCACGACTAGGCCCTAGGTTCAGATCATGACAATTGCATGGTGAAATTCTTTTATTTGTCAGTTGAAGGACTTATATAAACATAACTTATCAATTCCACATGATACATACTAGAAAATATTACAATTATGAGGTTATACTACATTATGAGTTCATAGGGAACACAATACCCTAGTTGCATTCTCTCACTAGTTTCATAAAACTTGCATACAATTTGAATAGGTTTTATTTATTGCTTTATTGAATTATAAACTCCCCCCTCTTTAAATAAGATGATCAATAACTCAGACTTGCTTTGACTATTCTAAGTCTAGACGATATCCTCGTGGGATCGACCCTAACCACATTTAGGGTCTATATTTGATACCTATTATTTACGCTTCAATTAGAAGGTATAATTTGGACGTGATGAGCTAGTAGCAATTCTAAACCCCACCAAGATTTATGACATGGATTTATGTATGGATGAATTGATATAATTCCCTTTAATGAGAGATTATGGATTCTTATGTTTTCCTTCCTATTTATGCTTTAATTCCTTACATATGCTTATGATATGAACAAGAGGCTTAGATGAGGTCCTTAGGGCTCCACATTCGCCTTGTCACGACTAGGCCCTAGGTTTGGATTAGGATAGAGATCCATGAGGAAACCTCAATCTAGTCTTCTTATAAGTATTCAAGGTAATAAAAGAAGATATATAAGTGAAAGCTAAGACACAATCATAAACTGAAGCATAAGAGAGATAAGAAGTGCATAAGCTATAGTAGGCATACATCATGTCCAACAAGCTTCTAAGTCATAGACCGGGCAGGAACTAAGAAATATCCCTAGTTCACCCTCAATGAAAGTAAAGATGGGCTCAATATACCAAAAACGTTGGATAATCAGAGGTTCCATCCCCAAAGCATGAGGAATCACCCAATCTGACTCTGAAAGCAATCCAAATCTAGCCACGAAGATGAGGAGGAAGATGGTCACCGACACCTATATTGTGATATAATGTAGGCATAAAATATGCGTTAGTACATTTGAATGTATTAATTATGCAGGGATGCACTACAATAACATACACGAGATACATAGCTAAATAATACATAGGCAAGGGCACATATACATATAGAATAAAAATAAAGAAATGAATCAACATACCAATATGCAATGTGTGATATGATGAATGAGATCATAGTACGCCAACATATGTGGGAATGTCATAGCAACCGACAATAAGACCATGTGAGCTATAACATGGAATCTCAGTGTTGCCCCTATATCAAAAAAAGGGAATCTAGTTGTCAAGGTAGAACTTTTCATGTCATATCATAAGTTGTGTGGATCCACTATAAACTCATATTGGGAGTATTATCAATCCTACTGTGGCACTTAGATATGAGACAAAGATATTTACTTCAATAGTTCATACCTCAACTAATGAGTGAGCCATAATCCTAGGGTTCTCTCTGTGCTAAGCCAACATCCCATGGAATATATAAATATATACACAAAGTCATACATGTCATAAATTATCATAGGTCATCATAATCCATGCTTGTACATCATTATCATACACTTGATAGTAAACTCATAGTTCATAAAATCATGAGTAAGAGCAACTCATTTCATACTAGGGTCCTAGGTCGCCTCTTGGACTCCTGAATCTCCCCGTAAGGTCACCAGGTCAACCTCAAGGTCCTAAATCCCCTAACAAATAGCATACTAGGATCCTAGGTCATTTTTAGGAATCCTAAATCTCCCTATAGGACCCAAGGCCAACCTCAAAGGTCCTAAATCTCCTATCCATAAACATAAGCTTGTGTTGAAAACTTGTTCATACATAATCATGATCCTAGAATAAAGTAAGGAGATATAACATGGGTTCATGTACATCAAGTTCAAAATCATGAGAGTGAAGTAAATTCATGCATAATCAATGAATTGAAGATCATTTGAATCATAATTGAGGCAACCTATGCATGGCTTCCACAATCAACATAGCATAATTGAGAAATTTCATGAAAAACATATAATTCATGTGAACTGAGAGTAATTCATGCATATTCTAGTATACAAAGGTAATTTACACCATAATAATAGTATTTGAAATCAAAGTCATGAAAACCCTAATTTGATCATACTTGAAAATATGGAATTTTGTGAAAATAGGTTGAACTCCATGGGTGGAAGGTACCCATGGATTAAGACCCACATACCTTGATGATAATTGAGGAATTAAAGATGAACTTGACTTGAATTTGAGAGTTATCCAATGATTTCTTCACTTAGTTTGAGAGTAGACTTAGAGTGATTTTGGGTCTAAGTGTTTGAAGTAAGATTGAAAGGTGTTAGATAGGTTAGGGTGTTATTAGACGAGTAATGTACTCCAAAAACCACCCCTAAAAAGAATTTAGGAACTAGGGAAATGACCCAAATACCTCCCCCCCCATAAACTCCAAAAAGGTCACTGCACGATGCATTTCAAGAAACACATCGCGATCCATAAAGGTCACCACGACTCATGGTGGGGTCGTGAACTACATGAGGTTTGAGGGCCTAGAGTGGTGCCTTACCATGGGCCACACCACAAGGCATGGAGTACACCACTACCCGTGGAGGGTCTTGTGGAGTGCACCCCTACATGGCAACCTCTAAATTCACACTAAGGGGCCTTTTCATGGATAGTGGTGTGCACCACTATCTGTGAAAGGTATCTTGGCGAGCACCCTAGGCCAAAATCACCAGAAAAAACATTTTCGAGCATTGGTTTCATCTTCTGAAGCATGAGACCTTACAATATCTTTCCTTTAGGATCATTCATCATCGAATGAGATAAGAGTTATATTGAATAAAGCATAATGAGTATCAACAGCCCAACAATAGTGCAAAAATACAAGTTTAACATCATAATCATTAAACCTTCAAATCTTTTCAACAATCATTAGTTAAAACTAGATTCATGAGCATGCGTGCATGTTATGACATGAAAATTCAAAAATGAAATGATTTGGACCATTTGAGCATGAGTGACCTATTACCTTAGGCTTGAGTAGAGTGGAATAGGGAAGGGTATCATCATATCATTTTTTATTCCGCTTCGCATATAGAACTTTCAACATGTTGGTTCCTCCAAAGGAATTGGTTCCTCTAAAGGACTATAACCAATGTAACTTCCTTGTTACATAGCCTCTTCACTTGCCAAATGATGAGGTTCAAGCATACCTCACTTTTGGAAAATGTGGACGATCGTTATCAACATAATAACCCAACAATGAGTTAGGGTCGAATCCCACAAGGAACGAAATTAAATATCGAGTTGAACTAGGAAACTATAGTGTTAAAATGGAGGGTTGCAAGTAATATAAAAGTAGCATTCAACTAACAACAATTATAAAATATGAAATAAACAACTAATTGAGAGTGATTGTTGGGGATGTGCCAACATAGGATGAGATCTAAATATATGGGTCTAGATACTTGAGCGATTGAGTTAATTTTACATGATTAAGCTAGAATTGTTTGTAACCACTATCTTGGGTCAGACAATAGCGACATTTCACATGAACTAGTTACAGCTTCACATGTGAATCACTATAGGACACGTTTGGCCTAAGCAATTATCAATAAACCTTCTATTACTTTAGCCATTAAACCCAATTTTATGGCATTCAATAGAAACTCTGAAAAGATTTTAAGCTATCATACCCATTACCTACTTCAATCATTCAAATTAATGTAATAACAGAAGATCTAAAGATAACCCAGAGTTTGCAACCTCAAGATTATAAGTTATACATGGTAATAAGCATAAATTTACACAAATTAATGGCAAAACATTCAAATTAGATTAGACCCATAATGTAAATCAAGTACCCATGTTTATTATACCCTCAATAACTGGGGGTTTAGCTACACCTGATTAAGAGTAAGAAATTAGTATCAAAATTTGTAGCCATAGATGTGGGTAACAGAAACTAGAAAGAGATAAGTTGGAATTTCTTCTCCTAATCCTTAGAATTCTCCTTCCAAAGCTTGAAAATCAAAACCCTTGTGCTTGTCTCCGGGAAGGTTCTCTGTACTCTCTCTTTTCTCTCAATATAGTAGACCAGAATTTCAGAATAATCAGAATATTTATAAGATGATAAACAATTTCTATTTATACTCGTGCATATTTTTTGACTTAACACACAATTGCACCATTCGAAGATCAAGGTAGCCATAATTAAACACTTCAGTGATGCGTCGAATGTGCACTTGATCACCTTTTAATGCACCAACTGAAATCTCTAGTCTCTACAACTTTCGGCGATATCATTGTTCATCGCCAATCATGTTTGGTAATCCGCTGACCCTACACTAGCATCGCATTTTTGCGCCGCTCAAGAGGTGTTGAACACTGTGACATTAGGTGATCGGTGTTTCCATTTGGCAATCTACCGAGTGATTCGGTGACACCACTTTTAATCGTCTTTTTGACACTTTTTGCACTTGTGTCTTGTTTTGTTGAACAATTGTCTTTCCATGCACTTTTATCCTCAATCCTAGCATACAAATTAATCAACATATGAAATATAATAGCAAATCAAGGATAATAATTTCTTACATTCTAAGCCCCAAATGAGTCTAAGATATGGACTCATCAACACCCAACCTAAAATTTTACTTTCCCTCAAGCAAATCAAATGCTGATCATTCTAACTCAATGCTTGCAAATAAGGCCATAGGGAGCAACACATATAATCCCCCTTTTGTCGTTCATCTTCAAAGCTTCCACAAACCACTTACCCGATTTTAAAGCCTCAAGAGGTGACTAAAAGTATTTAAGACAAGATTATGCTCTCAATTTCCAATACCATTACTAATCACCGCCTAAAAACATCACTATTTTCCTCACAACAAAGAAAATTCTTAAACACACAAGATTAGGATGTTAATTCCAAAGATCTATTTGATACTCACTCTCACAAATGAGAAATGACATGTAAGCATCTACCCATAGGCTTGCCCTTATTCTCAATCAGTGTTAGCTTGATTTCATCCGGATTAGGATCACGAAGGACTTTGTTCGGTGTAGAGTTAAGGATGGGTAGGATAGAATATGTATAATAGTAGCTCATCTCTCCTTGAACTCTACACACACTCTTTGTTTTCATTACTTCCTTTGATCCACATTCCTTCTTCTTTTCTACTTGACATCATTTCACTTTGGATTTCACTCCTAGGTGTCCCCTATGCACTCATTTTTTAACAATTTTGGAGGATCCTCTTTTTCAAGAAAATACTTTTCTTTCATCATTTTTCAAGCATTTTTCTTTTTCTCATCCTGCAAGGACTCCTCCTCTTCTTTCTTTTTGTTTTATTTCCTCAACTTTTAATGGGAGACACATAAAGTAGAATAATTCATAACTCCTACCGTAAAGGTCATACCGTAAGGTAAGGATATGTTGTGAATCCTATTAAAAAGGCCATGTCATAAGGTAAGGATATCTTATATTACCTATCGAAAAGGTCATACCGTAAGGTAAGGATATTTGGGTTAACACTCTCCAAAAAGGTGATACTATAAGGTGAGTGTTTGGTTTATCTTGGCAAAGTAGACCACTTCTTTTTCGATGTGGAGTGAACATCGAGATTTCAAGTAGTAGCTCACTTAGTCTTACATGTCAGTTATGGTCCCTTCACATATATGTATGATACATCATGTGGTTTGGTTATTCTCCATGCATGTTTTGACTAAGGCACTCATGTAATATTGAGCTTATATCCGTTGTATATGAATATGCATCTTGTTAATTATGGATTATGTCTTTGTTGCATTGCACCCTCCATACTTAGTACATTTCAAGTACTAACACATATTTTTTGCCTATATGATCTAACCATATAGAGACCGGAGCTCCTATGTATCTTCCTCCACGTGGCTAGTTGGCTTTCTTGAAGAATTGCTATTGGTGAGTCCTCTATTTCGGGGACAATATCCACTTTCTTTTCATGCTTATGTTAAGACTTGTCTATTTATGGATATTTACTTTTAAGCATGAGCTCGGGAGATATCTTGTCCCCCGTTATACTCATGCTAGAGGTGTTGTTGGATAATATAAAGTGTTGACTCTTATGAAGCTAATGTAATAATTTAAGACTTTCTTTAGTCCCTATCCCTTATTTTTATTGCTTGGTGTTGATGGCATGTGATGTAAGTCCTAAGCCCTTATTATCCCCATAGCTTGAGACATACTTACCCTCCGTTAAGTCATTGCTTGTTATGTGATGGTGGAAATTTCTATTTCCTTTCTATTCCCATAGCTTTAGTTCAAAACCCCAGCTCCCCGAGATTTATTTGATTGATATTTGCTTATGCTTCTGCAACCAAGGATGTGCTACTTATGCTTAGAGGCTTGTTTGGGATTCCTTTGGGTTTCCCATTCTTCGTGTCATTTCTAGGCTCTAGGATTGGGTCATGGCATGCCTCTAGGTCATGATCATAGATGGGGGCTCAGATAGGTCCTAACTCACCCTCAACATAAAGTAAAAATTATCTCAAATACACAACATGACATAAAGATAGAAAATATTTAACGACCCAAAAATTTTCAAACTTCTTAATGGTTGGTCTTGTATGGTGTTGGACTGGTCATGGTTGAATTTTGGTAGCCATGGGTTGATTTTAAGTGGCCAGATTCAAAATGGACCTTTTGGTGTCATAGTGACGTCATTTGGGCAGTGTACTTTGAGGAATCATACTTTTATTACGGGATGAACTGTGTAGGCTACTATATATGGGATTGAATATCTTTGAATTATCTTCGCAACGCAACTGTCTTCACTCAATTCAGAGTTTGTATGAGAACGTTATGGCCAAAATATTGAGACTGCTTGTAATTGGAAGGATGCTGGAAACGAGTTCTGAAAATAGTCCAAGGACAGGACCACGGACTGTGTGAAGGTCCACGGTCCGTGTGGGGGTTTGTGGGTGGTTCCAGTGGGCTCTTGGTGGCCAGTACCTTGGCCATGGACCAAGGCAAACCCCACAGACCATCCCACGGTCCATGAGACCTCACACGGGTCGTGAGAGGTCCCGTGAAGTGGGGCAGAACCTTGGCTAAGTTTTGGGGCTGGACTCCAGGCCAAGTGTAGCTCCACGGTCCGTGTGAAGCCACACGGTCCGTGAGACCCTCCCGTGAAGTGATCTAGAAAGTCCCCGAGAGTTCAAGCCGAAGACGAAGTCAAGTATGGTTACACGGTCAGGTACACAGACCGTGTGCCATTTTACGGGCACTATAGCCCTTCCATGTGGCACTGTATTTCAGGGGTTAGTCCATTTCATTAATGGTTAATTCGTAATTTAATTAAATTCTATGCCCCTTTTAGGCTTTCTAAAGTCCCGTAAACCCCCTAAACCTAACCCTAAACTCTTTTCATCCATTCTAACACTCTTCATTACACTTTGAAATTTCCTAAATTATCTTGACCTCCATTGTTGAAAGTTTGAAGAAATTTGGGGAAGATCATTCTTGTTGTGAAATCCTTCAATTCTCTTGGTCAATCTCAAGGTATGTGGGTTTGATTCATGGATTCCCTTTCATCCATGAA